>JAPDVR010000010.1:45621799-45639299 GCA_026230005.1 Gila orcuttii
CACAAATACACAGACACACACTCTCTCGCTCTCTCTCTCTCTCTCTCTCTCTCTCTCTCTCTCTCTCTCTCACACACACAGACACACACACACACACCACTTGTTTTGAAGATCTAGTCAGATATGAGAGAGGAAAGAGAAGAGACCCGATGTAAATAGAGCAGAACGGATCTCTCTCTCTCTCTCTCTCTCTCTCTCTCTCTCTCTCTCTCTCTCTCTCTCTCTCTCTCTCTCTCTCTCTCTCTCTCTCTCTCTCTCTCTCTCTCTCTCTCTCTCCTCCCCTCTATCTCTGTTCGCTGTAGTTCAACACAACTGTGTGTGTGTGTGTGTGTGTGTGTGTGTGTCTCTGTGTGTGTGTGTGTGTGTGTGTGTCCCATGAAACTTTATCATCAAATCAGGTGCTGTTTAACTCCAGGTGTGTTTCATTTCCCTGTGGTTAAACTCGTCCTGAGCTGCGTTCGCTTCAGTCGTGTGTGTGTGTGTGTGTGTGTGTGTGTGTGTGTGTGTGTGTGTGTGTGCGTGTGTGCGTGTGTGTGTGTGTGTGTGTGTGTGTGTGTGTGTGTGTGTGTGTGTGTGTGTGTGTGTGTGTGTGTGTGTGTGTGCGTGCGTGTGTGTGTGTGTGTGTGTGTGTGTGCGTGTGTGTGTGTGTGTGTGTGTGTGTGTGTGTGTGTGTGTGTGTGTGTGTGTGTGCGTGTGTGTGTGTGTGTGTGTGTGTGCGTGTGTGTGTGTGTGTGTGTGTGTGTGTGTGTGTGTGTGTGAGCGGAAACACACGTTTGCTGTTTTGTGTACAGCAAACTTCACAGATTGAGTCCGAGTCTCTACAAAAACACAAACTTCTAATAATATCTAATGATAGAAGTTTAAAATAATTAAACTCGATTGAGGACGAGGATCGAAAGTAAATAGGCCATCGCATGCTATAATAATATTACAAAATCCAATTCACTACTCTCTACATATACATGCAAAAAAAGAACAAAAAAAATAATAAAATTGAGATATGCTTCAATGGCATGTTTTTGTTTTTTTTCATGGGGAAATTTGGCCCTGGTTTGAGCATCTCTGTTCTGATGTATTTAAATGATTATTATGGGTTATACATAATTTAATATGCATTAAAACAATAAACTTGACAATCAACTCACGATTTGCAATATCTCGAGATTTAATCTTTGGAAACGACTTGACGAGAGTCAGTAGGACACATCTTGACATGAGTTTCATATCTATATGTCATCAATAAGAGCCTGAATAAATCAGATTAACACTCACGTGTGTGTGTGTGTGTGTGTGTGTGTGTGTGTGTGTGTAATCAATCCCAGAATCCCCTGCAGATCTTCATTCCTCCTGGAGCTGATCGTGTTCTGGGGAAGGAGGTAATCAGACGCTCATCAAACATTAATGTGCTAAAATGGCATAATGGGCTCTGATATGAAATCTGCAATTACCTCTTATGCTCATATTACAGCAAATGACTGACACGACACAAATCACACACACACACACACACACACACACACACACACACACACACACACACACACACACACACACACACACACACACACACACACACACACACACACACACACACACACACACAGATTAGTGAGCTCCTCTCATTGACTTCCATTGGTTTTCCAATCCTGGCATTGTGTTTTGGAAGCTCCACAGCTTTATTCTGAGGATGGATGATTAATATGATTAAAATTGAAAAATTCAAAATTAATACATGTACATTTCTGAAATACATAACTTAGACAGTTTCCTCTGATAACAGATCACTCTAACTTGTAATGTGGACTCCTGCATTTTCTGTAAAGCTGCTTTGAAACGATGTGTGTTGTGAAAAGTGCTATACAAATAAACGTGAATTGAATTGAATAAAGTTGATGATTATACCTGAAATTGAAATGAATCACAATATAAACACCAAACGTTCACTTTGATTCTGCACCAAACGCTCCATTAAATGCCTGTTTCTTGCTCTTCTCGTCCCTCGGTCTCGCTCGAGTCCATCTCTGCCGGTCCAGATGGTGATGACGTGACGAGCGGCGAGTGAACGGCCTTGTGGGAACTGGTGCAGACGTGCGGTCCGCTGTGTGCCATCCCTCCAGATGAACGAGTGCGCTGGGGGTTCTGGGTAATTGAGCTACTCACAACACTGAGGGCCGTGTCAAACAAACACACAAATCAAGAGTGATGTGGTCCTGACACCCTGCAGGCCTTTAAACACACACACACACACACACACACACACACACACACACACACACACACACACACACACACACACACACACACACACACACACACACACACTTTCTTATATTTCTAATTATTTACATATTTATGCTAATTCTATACTCATATACTAATATTTTAAATTATTTTTTTATTTTATTTTAATTTATTTAAAATAAAATATTTAATTACCTTATATTAATTGTTTTATTTTGGTTTATTAGTTTAAGGTAATTTTTTTAATTGATTTAAAGTGTTTTATTTCATTATTTTCTATTCATTTTGGTTGTTTTATTTAAAAATGATGTATTTGTTTTAATGTATTAAAATTCTTAATTTATTTTAAATTGTTTCATTTGTTTTTATTTTATTTTAATTGATTTAAAATAAAAAGATTTAACTATTTTTTACTAATGGTTTTATTTTGTTTGCTTTATTTTAAAATTATTTATTTTATTTAAAATTGTACATTTTCTTTATTTTTCTTTATTTTAACTCATTTAAAATATTTCATTATGTAATTTTTTTTATTTTGGCTGTTTATTTAAAATTATGTATTTATTTTAATATAAATATAAATGTATTTTTATTTAGTGTTTTATTTTGATTTATTTTAAACTATTTCTTGATTTTATTTAAAATAAAATATTTCATTATTTTGTAATAATTGTTTTATTTTGGTTGCTTTATTTAAAAAATATTTCATTATTTTCTATTATTAATTATAGTCAGTTATTTGTTTACATTTTTTGTGATTTAATGAATTATTGGGTCATATTATAGTTGCGCACACTGTCTGGCGAGTCGTTCTGGACAGATGTGTGTGTGTTCTGACAGATGTGTGTGTGTTCTGACAGAGGCGAGATCACAGAGCGGGAAAATCTCTGAACAATCTCCGGGATTCAGATTCCCAGAGGAGAGCCGACATTCACAGTCCACACACACACACACACACACACACACACACACACACACACACACACACACACATACACATACACATACACACACACACACACACACACACACACACACACACACCACACACACACACACACACACACACACACACACACACACACACACACACCTCTGTCGTGAACCATAAACAAACACAACATCTGAGGTGACCAAAAGACAAATAATCAAGGCTGTACAAACAAACTGAATGCATTAAATGTGCAAAAGTAAAGCAAATAATCTCGTCTAAATTCCTTGTAACATTTCCCATGATTCCTGATAAGACACACACTGTAGAAGGAAAGAGAATTTGCATCTATGCATTTGGCAGATGCTTTTATCCAAAGCTGCTTATTTTTATCTTCGGAATACATAGTTGCAATATGATTTTTGTCTTCTTAAGTGTAATATTTGCTTCTATCCTGTTTATTCTGCTATAACGACTAAATTTCCCCTCAGGGATAAATGAAGTTTTATCTTATCTTAACATCTCATCAGTTCATGCATTCCCAGGGAATCGAACCCATGACCTCAGCGTGGCGAGTTTCTGTACTGTTTTTGTGGCGTTTCTGGGTCAGAGATGTGAAGCGTCGTCACGGTGACCGGCTGATGAGAAGGGACAGCTTCTGATTGGCCATTTCACGGTTTGCAGGTTTAAGGAAGCCAGTGTTTAAAATGACGGCTCACTTTCACTCCACCTGAGATCTCCCGCTTTCATGATGACACGGGGACAGAAGAAGTTCGATTTTATGCCAAATGCATAAATTTGAAGAAGAGCATCGTGATTATTCGATCACACACACACACTGTCGGCTCTGAGGAGGGAAGACGAGAGGAAAATAGACTGAAAAGAGGAAACAGAGAGAAATGAGATCCAGCAGAGATCTCCTCGGGTGCCTGGGTAATTACCATGGAAACGGGTCCATTTCCCTGTGCATTATGGGGTGCCGGAAGTGTCCCTGAAGGCGTACTGTAGTCTCAAAACACCACAACATGATGATTATGGCTGTTTCACATTCTTCTACATGCTTATGAGTCTATACTATAATACAGCAGCGTTCACAAACTTCCTGTCAGCCGAAAACATCTAAACTATTTAGATTTACTTCATTATAGGTACTTGAACTGAATTTAAGATAATTTTTCAATAATTTAACAGTCACATTTAGTGTTTTCCGATGACATTTAATGGTTAAATAAAATATTCAAATCTTTTTTAGTAAGCGTTTTGATTGTTTTTATTTTCAAATTATTATTTTTTGTTTAAAATATTTCCTATTTTTGAGTAGTAGTTGTATTTATTTTTTTACTTTACATTATGTTTTTTAATCTTATTTCAAAAATTAAAACTTTAGTAAGTTTTTAATTTTGTATTTATTTTATTTTAATTTCAAATATTTCAGATTTTTAGTAATCATTTTATTTTGTTTGTTTTAATTTTAAGTTAAAAAAATAACTAAAATTAAAATAAAACTTTTAAAACAGAAAACAGAAAATACAATTAAAAATATTAACAATTATAGTATCCCAATGATAGTAAAAAATAGTTTTTTATTCTATTTTGCTGTATTTTTCTCATTTTTATTAGTTTTTTTAAACATCTATATAGTGTTTTTTGGGGTTTTTTTTGGGGGGGGGGGTTTTGTTGTCATTTTAGTACCATCCTTCCCTGGCGTCCTGGAACAAATATTTCCCTCGCAGGTCAAAATGACCCAAAGCCCTAAAATTATATTTAATTTTTTTTATTTTTCCGGAAAGCTTATTTTATTTCATTTTTATATTTTAATAAACATTTTTGGAGATTTTTGTTATTTTTTATTTTATTTACCTTTATTAATAGATTTAATCAATAAATAATTGAAGCACATTCCTCACATTCTTTCAACTTCAATTCAAAATAACTCACAATTTTATGCCTAAACCTTTTCAGCTCAAAATATCTTACATTGAGTGTCTTTGACGACCTCTTGTAGCCTAGAAATCTAGACGCACCCTAGCGGCAGCAAAATGTATTTTGCAGCCAGTGTAGTCTAGCAACTCTCCGTTGGCTTTCGAGCCGGAAAAACCAAACTCTAGTCAGGCCAATCACATCGTGTATAGAGTTGGTGGGTGGGCTTAACAAAATGACGGCAGAGATGTGACAGTTCCGCGTGATTTCCCTGCTACTTGAAAACAGAGAAGATGTCTTTCGAATCGGCTATGGCCGCGGCTCTGGAGGACTTGGAGTTAAGCTTTTCTTTGAGAAAAGAACAAAGAACGGCACTTAAGTCATTCTTAAAAAAGGAAGATGTGTTCGGAGTTCTGGTGGGAAAACGCATGGGACTCACTCAGCCACAACCGCTCGTTGCTCTGGTTGGTTGTAGCGATATCCTATTGCGTGCAGAGGGAATTTGCAAGACAACCGTTTATCCCACCCCTCAGATTGAGCCCTGCCAATGGTGAGTTCCAAACATCTTGTGGAAAAAAAATAATATAGCATGATATTTCATGACTCTAGGTAACGTTATAGCTCTATGGAGAAAATGAGCTGTTCCGCTGGGTCCTAAAGTCAGTTTCTCTTCAGTATGCATTCAGATACACATGATTATAAAATCATTTTTTGGTAAAGTTTTAGCATTTTTAGTTTGAATTTTGAGCATTTTCAGGTTTTTATACTGAAGCATTATAAAATAAAAAGTCAAATTGACCAGAGATAGAAGGATTTGTTACTTTTTTAAAAGGCACACTATGTAGAAATTGTGTTTGTCAAACAGCGACCCCTAGAGTCGCTGTGGAATACTTGCACTGTCTTAAATACAGACCACGAATACACACAATTAAAATGAAAAGATTTTATTAATTTCACTTCACATAAAATTAATTTAGAATTATTTTTTTAAGGTTTTCATTTTTGTTGACTACAATAACATCACATTAAAATCTTAACATGTTGGTCAGATGGTTTCTTCCAGTCTTTGACGGATTGTGAGCAGAATAATGTCTATGTATGAGTTTTATCTGAGGCATCAAGCTTTAACATATAAATAAATCCGTTTCCTCACGATCTAGAGAATGAATGACAGAATAATCCTAAAGGAAACACGTTTAGACACACACGATGAGCCGTGTTTACGCTGCCTCGAGTCACTGGTTTCTGATTCAACACGCGTCCCGCCAGAAACACTGTGAGGAACAAAGCCTTTGCCCGTCCGAGCCGATCCAGCGCTCAGATTAGCATGCTAGCGCGTGTTTCGCTGACAGACTGTTCTGTGTGTGAACACACTGCATTAGACTCGTTTACGATATAATGACGACTGCATGTTTATGAGGTGATTCAATGCTGGCTAACATTAATGCAGATATCAAACTAGAGGAGCAAACTTTGATGTTGGCTTGATAAAGCCTTATCTGAAACTTTGAAATAACTTTGAAAAGACTGGAGATTTTACGTGAACTGTTATTAAACCTATTTTAACACATTGTTAACATGTTTTAGCAAGTTATTAGCCTATTTCAACACATTGTTAACGTGTTTGAGTTGCTTACATGTTTTAGCATGTTTGCAGCCATGTTTCTAACATAAGTTGGTAGCATTTTAACACATTCCTTGCGTATTTTAACACATTGCTAACATGTTTTAGCAAGTTGCTAGCATATTTTAACACATCATTAACATGTTTAAGAAGGTGCTAACATATTTAAACACATTGTTAACATGTTTCAGCAAGTTGTTAGCGTATTTTTACACATTGCTAACATGTTTTAACAAGTTGCTAGCATATTTTAACACATTGCTAACATGTTTTAACAAGTTGCTAGCATATTTTAACACATTGCTAGTTTTAGCTTGATTTAGAATGTTGCAGCCATGTTTCTAACATAAATTAGGACATTACTAACATGTTTTAACATGTTGACAGTGTGATTTTGCATGTTGTTAGCATGTTTCCAACATGACAACACATTATTACAGTAGCATGTAGCTAACATGATTTAACAAGCTACTAGCTTGTTTCTAACATGATTTAACCCATTTAGTAATTATTGATTACCTAAGGAAATATCAAGTCGTAAATTTGATAGTACTTACTGATTAATAGTAATAGTAGTAGCTAAAGCGTTAATCGAGTAGATTTGTTCTGCATTACTTCCGAATAATGACTGGCCATTATTCTAAAGTGTTACTGAAACATCACATTATACACTGACAAAAATGGTATAATACAATCTTAATTAACTGGTTTTATTTAAGTTAATATCGTTAAATCAACCTAAATACATTCATTTATACAAAACAACAAAATAAGGGTAAAATCAGGGAGCTCTTTAAGATGACTACTGCAAGCTTTTTAGAAATGGGTTTCGAATGCAGTTTCATGTGAATGAACAAATATACCCGTTTTAACCCCACTTGCATTACAACCTGATCGCTGTGTGTTGATCAACAGCAGGACATCAGTCGTAAATCAGGAGAATGGCTCTTTAACTACTTCTGTGCAATAGAGAGATGTGAAATCAATGCTTCTTGGATGATACACATTAGTAAAGAGAGTAAAGCCATCACACAGGTTGTATCTCCAACTAAATCCATAAATCCATCACTCTTAATCCGGTGTGTGTGTGTTTGCACGTCCGAGAGCCGCTGTCAGTGTGTGTTGTGTTTGTCTAGGGCTGTCGTTCAGAAACGCCTGATTTATCAGGAGGCTAATATGAGACGACTGGAGGTTCAGGACTGAGCGAACGTATAAAGTTGTGCGGATTCGCTTGATCTTACAGTAAATCTCAGTCTTCAGATCAATGTTGATCAAGCTCTTGTTCAATGAAACTCAAACACGCAGTAGAGGATTAAAACTGCATGTTTATGGAGCAGAAGGCCAGTAGCAGGATAAGATGCATTGCATTTGTGAGTGATGCATTTGTTATGTTTATTGCCAGTAATCCATACAGACAAATATTACAAAGACATAAAACACAGTCAGACAAATGTGATACATACGAATTATTATCGTTAAACTAAAACCATAGAAAACATCTTCATTACTTGAAATAAAATAAACATTAATTTAAATAAAATACAATTAATTAAGCTATAGTTGTATAGCAACAATTCTCATTTTCGATTAGTTTAAGTTGAAGTTCTAAATGAACAAACTAAAACTTAATAAAAACTATTTAATTTAACAAGTATTATCTAATTCAAAGAATAATTATTTTTAAAACTGTTGTGATGTTGCTTAATGCTACAAATACAAATTACATTCTAGACAATTCTGTGCTTTCAAGTTTTTTGAGGATCCCTTCTGTTCCAGGAATAAAATAAAATACATAAAAAAATGACAAATTCCATGTTATACAGTAAATTTCGTATTTATGACTGGATCCCACGATTCTGTCCGTGTTTTCTGCATCGTGGAAGTCGTGTCTATGATATGTCATATATGTGACATATAAAGTCATAATAATCTATGATGTGGACCAGACCTTCTGCCGACCAGTCAATCAGACTGACGTTGTGTTTGACAGTGTCCAATAGTGTTGCTATTTTGAAGAATTGAAATAGACGAGCCATTGACCAACTGAAACCTGGTCTAAAGTCAATGGCGCAGTATTTTGTTATTTAAAGTGCGCATTAGGACCCTATAGTCGGGTCCACAACGCGCGTACACTTTGTCCTGTAGATGGTCTGCTAGCTAGCGCTTTAACGAGCAGATCCGTGTTTCCTCGCTAGAGAAGCGTTCAGTTTTTCTGCTTGCAAAGTCCGCCACGTAAATAGCGAATCCGCCACGGAGCGAGCACAACTGGCTTTTAAAGGGAATGAGAGATGAGACTCTCATTGGTTTATTGCATGTTACGCCCAAAACACATCCATCACTCATTAAGACAATAGAGACAAAACACACCCATTACTCATTAAGAGAATAGGGACAACCCTTTTAGACCATGCACCGGGAGCACCGACCATTTTTCTCGTCGTTAAACTAGCAAAAGTTGATTCGGACACACACTAAGTGCACTTTAGACCATGTGCTTAGATCCTTAAAATAGGGCCCTAAGTATGCATAATAATCTATAATGTGGACCAGATCTACTGCCGATCAGTCAAAGAGACTGTTGTGTTCGACAGTGTCCACATACACACTCAAAAGCTCATTAAAAACAGCCCCCTGGCGTCTTTTCATCTGCATTATGACAGAACGTTTCGTTAGGCAGAATATTACTGCTGCCAAAGCAAGAAATCTCAATCTGTTTGAGATCCTTCTTCTGTTGTGAAGGGGAGATAAACAAACCGTGGTTCGAGGTGGCAGGTGTAGTGATGATGAGTTCTGTCTCTTAATGAGCACGGTTTCCAACGGATCAGATTTCACACAGACAGCAGATTTCGCCAGCTCCTTTGTGTTGAGCCACACTGTTTATCATGGGGAATTGGAGATCCACAGACTCCTGGCACAGCAAACACAGACACATCCATCACGCAATACACTATTCATGTGCAGCACAAAAAACAAAACTGACTTCTTCAACGTGAGACTTTAGAGGACATGCTTGACTGTCATATTTTACTGATATTAGGATGCACTACCAGTTCAAAACCAATACACAAAAATGTTGAACAGTGTTAATGGCTTTAATTATACAGAACTGTTACAGCAGATTAAAAAAATAGCCCAAACTCAACATAATCCATCAATCAGATCTAAAGATTTTCTTCATGGAGTTCTAACACAAAAAATCCCAACGTAGCCAAGAATATGCTGATGAAGCACTCGTGTTGCGTTTCCGCTTATAACTTCATGAAGCATGCACAGATCGTAGAAGATGGGGCATCATTATTTACAGCAGATTCTCACTATTAACAAGACCCCAAAATCAAAACCCCAAAAGATATTCCTAACGGAGTTGTAACACACGAACCCACACAGGCGCACATAGAGGGCGCATTGATGTCGCATTTTCGCTCATAACTCATGCATAAATTGTGGAAAATGGCATGTGGAAAAATTTACAGCAGATTGTTACAATTAAAAAGAGCCCGAACTTACCTTAATCCATAACTCAGATCTAAAGATATTCCTCATGGACTTCTAACACATGAATCCGCACAGGTGCACACAACAATGAAGTATATAGATGCAGCATTGATGTAAATTTTCGCTCACAACTCCATGAAACGTGCATAAATTGTGGAACATTGAACATTACCATTAATGTTGTCTCTTTTTCCAATAAAAACTTAAAATAAGACATTTACTTGAGAATCAAAACTGCACAAGATGCTAAAACTACATTTCAGAGAATATATCTAGTATATTGACGTTTCATTTGTTGACATTAGTTAATGCATTAACAAACAATATTATTTATATATTAACATACAGCAATATTACTTTTGCTAATATTAATATTGTTTCTTCATGTTAGTTTACAGTATATTAATGTTAACAGAAACAACTTGTGATTGAAAAAATGCATTGGCTAATGTTGAAATTAACATTGAATAAACATTACACATTAACTAAGATTAATAAACTCTGTAGATGTATTGTTCATAGTTCATGTTAACAAATTTAGATAACTAATACTAACAAATTAAATATTACCAGTTTCATACCTCATTTTTCTTTAAGCATGTTTCAAACTAGGAAACAAAATTTCCATTTAAATGGTTTAATTTAATTTAAATAATTAAAAACATGTTAAATCAATTGAATTCACAATTACAGTAATAGTATTAGTGATAACAGTAATATTTTATCAGAAATTCTGTTGTTTTAATTGTTCTAGATTTAATCAAAAACGAAATCATCACTAATGAGACCACTAATACAATCCGACAATAAACACTGTTCGGGTTTACAGTGTTGTCAAAAATGTACATTTACACAAACTGACCACCAACTGCACCTTTTAGATGCAATCTATTTTTTTTTTAGCTCAACTGTCATAGAATGCAAAGCACATGATTGTGGGATATCAGAGAGAGGCACAGGATAAATTCTTTTTGGTCTCATAATTTAAAATCTGTGTAAATGATTCGATAGATTGACTTGTAGTAATAAAAAAAGCATTGCAATTCATTATAGTTTCATTTAAAGCTCCAGTAGGTAGCTTTTGTAAACAAATATTTGTTAAAACTGTCATTATGTCCTCACAGTAGAATATGAGACAGATAATCTGTGGAAAAAATCGAGCTCCTTTGGCTCCTCCCTGTGGTCCTATTGCCATTTGCAGAAATACACCGCTCCCGGTCAGAAACAACCAATCAGAGCCAGGAGGAATGTCTTAGCAGTGTCAATCACGCTCGTGTACGCGCTGATCACCCCTCTCTTGCACAGCGCGAGCGCGTACCGTCGTTCGTGACTCTCCTGTTCGAACGCGTTCATCCAAATGAACGAATCTTTTTTCCGAGTCATTTCGTTCATTCAACGAATGAACGAAAGCAAGGGGGTTGGACCTGGAAGTTGCGCTTGTTCAAATTTTCAGGCTAAGTCAACATTTTCTCAAAACTCCCTACTGCAACTTTAATAAAGTCCAATATAACCAGTTTGCAAAGAAAGTGAAGTGACTGTGTTACACGCCACTGCTGAAATTGGTGTGTGTTAAACAGTGACGTAGCATTTTGTCGTTTACTGCACCACTACTGGAGAAGAAACGCTATTTTATGCAGTTATTTGATGCTACTTTTAGTAACTCCTCAAAACTGCTGCTGTAACCGCCTTCATCAAATCACTAAAGTTAAGACAACCTCAAGTGTGTTTGTTTGATCCCAGACCAGACATCTCGGACAGCGCTAGTCCTGCAGAACGAGCCGCAGTGATGAGAAATCAATGTGATGAACAGACTTGACAGTTTAAGCCGCAGAACGCGTCTCTTCTTCTCCAGTGCAGGAGCGAGGGATCAGCGTGTGGATCATTTCTAATCCTGCTCTGATAAGCATCAGAAACAGAAGGATGATATTTCACCTGCTCACTCCACACACACTTTGTTTCATTTGCACATTTCAAATTTGCACATGCATTATTATGCTTTCAACAAACTCAAGTTAACTCAAACCCTTCAGTCTGCCGTCTATTTCATCATCCATCAGGTGAAAATCAAGTCACCTAGAAAAGTGACAGCAACATCTGTTCTATTTTTCCCAAATTGTTTTATATTGCATTTTTTCCCATTTAACTTTTTAAAAATTCTGTTTTAAAGTTTAAATTAAATTGTAGTAATCGAAAAGCATGTCTAATTATTTGAAATCATGAAACTTGTACAATATATATTACGCTGCTTTCACTTTAATACGCAGATCTAATATGCACTTTCTTTCCCTGCGGTTTATAACTGACTGTTTATGTGAACTTTGTGTGTATTTGACAGTTTAAGTGCTGACCGATAACGGGGTCTGATTATCCCCCCAGTTATTCCAGGGAAACCGGGTTGGTATAGTATTGGCTTTAAGTCTATTCCGACCACTTTCCAAGACGTAGATGCTCTTCATCCCTCCTTATTAACCTAACCCAAGACTAGCGGAGTGTTTCGTCCTTCGGGAAAGCGTGAAAACGAATCGGTTACCTAACGTAACCTCGGTTCTCTCTAGAAGAGGGAACGAGTATTGCGTAAGCTAGCTTACGCTACGGGAAAGATTCATCTTTGCTGAGAGTTTGAAGCCAAAAAATTATTTCATAATTTGTATCCATTGACAACGCAGTTCCTCTGCGGCAGACCTAGAGCAGGCTAGCTAGCAGCTCATTGGTTCGCTCGGAGAGAACTGCTTAAGCCTATGGGAGAGCGGGGCTGAACCTGCTACCAATGGGAAGCGCCCGCGCGCTCATTGCATCATAGCCCGCGAGAGTGGGCGTGGCTACGGTGTATAAAACAGTCTCTCCCAGGCTTATATGTTGATTTATTTCAGTGTGAAGCGAAACGCTAGTAGCGCAAGCACGGCCGGGAACGCAATACTCGTTCCCTCTTCTAGAGAGAACCGAGGTTACGTTAGGTAACCGATTCGTTCTCTTACGAGAGGTTCTCTCGTATTGCGTAAGCTAGCTTACGCTACGGGAACACCTGGTCAACGCCGTGCGCGCTATGAAAAACACTCATGAATCCCAGGGTGATACCGGGGGAATAATTTAATGTGGAGTGAATGTACAATGAGGCCGGCAGAGCGGGCACATAGTGTATACCTAAGCATCTTTAGGAGAGCACAAGGGGCGAACCGGTTGTGTGAGGGACTCCCAGTGATGCAGCTTCTTAGGGAGCTGGTCTTTAGACAGCTAGTAGTTTTGCCTGCAAGGCGGGAACTTCCAAATTGTAAAATCTGACAAAAGTGGACGGGGAGGCCCATCCCGCGGCCACACAAATGTCATGAATGGAAATTCCACAGGACCATGCCCACTACGAGGCCATGCCTCTGGTGGAGTGCGCCCTGATGCCCAAAGGGCAGGGCAGGCATTTTGATGCGTAAGCAGAGGCGATAGCGTCCACTATCCATCTAGACAGTGTCTGTTTTGAGGCGGCCAGACCTTTGGTGCGCCCCCCAAACGACACGAAAAGCTGCTCAGCGCGTCTGAACGCGGCAGCGCGCGTAGTGTATAATCTCAGAGCCCGAACCGGGCAGAGGAGATTAGCGTCGCGCTCACTATCGGATGGAGGCAGAGCCGATAGAGAAATAATCTGAGCCCTGAACAGGGTACCAATCGCCTTCGGGACATAGCCATGCATAGGTTTGAGAATGACTACTGAATCATTCGGTCCAAACTCAAGACACGCGGCGCTGGATGAGAGCGCGTGAAGATCCCCCACGCGTTTTACAGAGGACAGAGCCATCAGAAAAACGGTTTTGAGCGAGAGGTATTTTAGGTCCACAGACTCGAGCGGTTCGAACGGGGGTGCTTTCATAGCTTCGAGGACGATAGAAAGATCCCAGATAGGAACCAACAGGGGCCGCGGAGGATTCACCCTTTTAGCTCCCCTGAGGAAGCGGATGACTAACTCGTCTTTGCCCAGGGACTGAGCGCGCCGGGGTTCAGAGAACGCCGCGACGGCTGCCACATAAACCTTGAGAGTGGAGGGGGACCTGCCCTTGTCCAGCATCTCTTGAAGGAAAACTAGCAAAGACGGTACCTCGCATGACCGTGGGTCCAGATGTTTTTCGGTGCACCATTTTGAGAACACAGACCATTTAGACGCATAGAGCCTTCTCGTGGAAGGTGCTCTAGCCTGTATGATAGTGTTTCTTACTCCCTCTGGCAAATCGACGAATAGTCGTTGATCACCCATGCATGTAGCGCCCAGCGCTGTGGATGGGGGTGCCAGATCGTGCCGCGAGCCTGAGAGAGGAGATCTGCTCTGACTGGGATGGGCCACGGGGCTGTCTGTGACAGCTAAGTGAGCTCCGGAACCCAACCTTGACTCTCCCAACGCGGAGCTATGAGGAGCACCGAGTGGCGTGTGTCCCTGATCCTCTGAATTACTTGATGTAACAGAGCGATCGGAGGGAATGCATAGAGCGGGCGGCGAGGCCATTCCTGGGCTAGCGCGTCCTCGCTCCTCGTAAAATATATTGGGCAGTGAGCGTTCTCTTCTGACGCGAAGAGGTCTACTTCTGCTCTGCCGAATAGCCGCCACAGTATTTGGACCGTCTGTGTGTTCAGGGACCATTCTCCTATGGAGATGAGGTTCCTGGATAGTATGTCTGGACCGTCGTTCAGATGGCCCGGCACATGCGTCGCTCTGAGCGAAAGCAGGCGGCTCTGAGACCAAACTAAAATGCGGTGTGTCAGTAGAAAGAGATTCTTGGATCTGACACCGCCCTGACGGTTGATATAGGAGACCACAGCCATGTTGTCCGAACGGATCAGGACGTGGTGTCCCCGAATGAGCGGGAGGAAGCGCGAGAGCGCGTTCTCGACCGCAAGCATTTCCAGACAGTTTATGTGTAAGGGGCTTTCCTGAGTCGACCAGAGGCCGAAGGCCGGTGAGCCCTCGCAGACTGCACCCCAACCCGTGTTGGATGCATCTGTCGAGATGACTTTTCGGCGGGAAAAGGTCCCCATCGTGACGCCCTGCCGAAACCATTCTGCTACTGTCCATGGCTGCAGCGCCGTGAGACATGTCTGCGTAACCCTGACCAGCTGGCGGCCTGTGTTCCACGCGTGGTGGGGTACACGGCTGTTTAACCAGAGCTGAAGCGGGCGCATGTGCAGAAGGCCCAGCTGAAGCACAGCGGAGGCTGAGGCCATGTAACCCAGCATCCTCTGAAAGGTTTTCAGGGGTATGCGGGTGCCCATCTGAAACGAAGCGGCTAGACGCTGAACACTGCGCGCGCGCTGTGAGGACAGGCGAGCCGTCATTGAGACCGAGTTCAAATCTATTCCTAGGAAGGAAATCGATTGACTGGGTTGAAGGGAGCTCTTTGTCCAGTTGACAGAGAGGCCCAGTGTTTTCAGATGGTCGAGGAGAACTGCGCGGTGCGACAGAAGCTCCGTCTGTGATTGGGCCAAAATCAGCCAGTCGTCCAGATAATTCAATATGCGCAGCCCCTGGCTCCGCAGGGGGGCGAGCGCCGTATCCATGCACTTCGTGAATGTACGGGGCGCCAGGGATAAGCCGAACGGGAGAACGGCGTATTGATATACATGACCCTCGAAGGCAAAACGTAAGAATGGCCTGTGACGGGGATTTATCTGGATCTGAAAATAGGCGTCTTTCAGGTCTAGAGAGATGAACCAGTCCCGCTGGCGCACTTGCGCGAGGAGTTTCCTGGTAGTGAGCATCTTGAACGGTCTCTTCATGAGCACTTTGTTCAAAGACCTGAGATCTAAAATCGGTCTGAGGCCGCCGTCTTTCTTGGGAACCAGAAAATAACGGCCGTAAAACCCCGACTCGGTCATAGATGGCGGGACTCTCTCTATAGCGCCTTTTTGTAACAGCGTCGCTATTTCCGAGCGAAGCGTGCCGGCGGCCAGCGGGCTGACAGTAGATTCGAGCCGAGCGCGTGCACGAGGCGGGCGGCGGCGAAACTGTAGCAGATAGCCGTTCTTTATAATGCTTAGCACCCACGGGGAAATGCCTGGAATGGCTTCCCACGCTTTGGAGCATGCGGCTAGTGGCCGAATGGTTATCACGCCCTGATTGCTGTACATAGCGGGCTGAACACAGAGTGTGGGCGCGCTTTGAATGTGTGTTGCAACGGGACTTGCACTCAGAGAGGAGTCTATGGGCCGTGAAACAGAGCGAGCAGAGAGGGGACACGTGCATGCATTCATGGGCGTGTTTATTTTCTCTGATGTTAGAGCGGGCTGTGCCCGTCTCATGTGAAGGGGCTCTGAGAGAGACACGGGATATGTTATGCTTGTGTGTATGGGTGAACACATGATTGTGGGCACATTTTCTACACAACCGGCAAATTTTCTCTTTTTGAGATTTCTCTGGGTAGCCGTAAAAACGGCTTTTTGTCGCTCGCAAGCGGGTAGGGACTCCGGCTTGTTTGTGGCGGTAAACACTACAGCAGTCGGCGAAGCAACGGGGACTGGCAGAGAGCGAAGCTTTGACGGCGGTCCGGCCGCAGCGGGAGAACGCCGTCGTTTTCTTAACTTTGCTAGGCAGACTTCTGATGATCAGGCTTCAGCGTGATCTTGGGTCGCGGACCCCTTGGGGGCGGCGGTCTGCGGCGGCTGTCAGAGCGAGAGCGAGGGCGGCCGCCCTGTCTGCGCTGGGCTGTTTGAGTCTGCTGAGAAGGGCGCTGCGGTGGGGCTCTGACAGGAGGCTCACGAGAGCGGCCTGCGGAAGAGCATGGCCTGGGTAGCTTTCTGGACTTCGGAAAAGCGATCGACAATTCCCGTGACAGCAGATCCAAAAAGGCCCGTTGGGGAGAGGGGCGCGTTAAGAAACGCAGCGCGCTCAGAATCTCCCATGTCAGCGAGCGTTAGCCATAAGTGTCTTTCAGCTACACACAGACTGGCCATGCATCTCCCCAGAGCTTGTGCGGCGGCTTTGGTGGCGCGAAGGGCGAGGTCCGTAGCACTTCTTAGATCCGTGACAGCGGGGGAGGGGTTCCTACCGCTCTCAGCCCATTCACGGAGAATATCGCTCTGTAGCACTTGGAGGACAGACATAGAATGTAGCGCCGCGGCGGCTTGACCAGCGGCGGCATAAGCGCGAGCGTGAAAGCTCGAGGTCGCTCTGCAAGCTTTCGAAGGAAGCGTGGGAGAAGAGCGCCATCTAGCAGAGGGCGGGCAGAGGTGTGCGGCGACCAAGTCCTCGACAGGTGGCATGGTTGAGTAGCCCTTTTCAGCGGCTCCGTCCACTGAGCGCAGCGAGGCGGAAATGT
>JAPDVR010000010.1:45646799-45649299 GCA_026230005.1 Gila orcuttii
AAACCATGCCACACACACACACACACACTCACAACAAACAAACACACTTTCTCTCTCTCACACACACACACACACACACTTTTTCTCTCTAACACACACCTACCCACTTTTTCTCTCTCACACACACACACACACACACACAACAAACAAACACACACACACATACACTCATTGCACTCCCTGAACTTGACCCAAACATGACCTTTGACCCCAGACACTCACTATAAGAGATGATTCGTTTTAACGGTGACCTTTGACCTGTGGAGGTCAGCACACGTGGCCTCAGGAACAGTTTGTGTGTTTTAGTGGTGTTCACTTCAGCTGAAGTGTGTGTAGAGCTGTCATGTGACGGTTTATCTGAACAGCTGTGACAAAAACTGAAATCGAAATAAATAAATACAAACGCTTAACCCCTTCAGACCTGAATTATGTTTTAAGTTTCTGAAAAATATAAAAGTACATTTTCCCAGCTCATGAGGCTTCTATAAATGAGACCAAATAAAAATGTTTGGCTTTAATATTATTATTTTTTGTCCATTTCAATGGACATCATGTCAAAACAGGTGTCCTTCACAAAAATGTACCAACATAAAATTAAATAATAAACATAAAAATTGTTAGTATATACTTAAAGATTTTTCTCAAGGTCAAAAACTTTTCAACAGTTTACCATTTCAACTTTAATTTTGAGGTTTTTGTTTTACAGATTGCATATTGTTTGTAACAAACTAAATATCTTAGAATCAATCAATATGGTCATGTTAGGGTCATTTTCTTTGCACATCTTTCTTTTTTTAGATCAAAAACATTACAATATTGAACATTACAATATTTCAACTTTTATTGTAAGGTTTTTGCTTTATAGATCACACATTTGTTTATTCATAACAAAATAAACCTAGGAATCAATCAATGCATTCATGTTAGAGTAATTTCCTGTGTGTGTCTTTGAAACAATTTCTCTGTTAGCGATTTTCTTGTATTGTTACAGTACATTACTAGCAGCACGGTTGCCAGCAAGTTACTGTATTTTGATTTCCAGTAACTGTACTGTAATTCACTTTACAGTACACAAGATCAGTACTGTAAACTACCAAATAGTAGCCTACTTTACTGTATTTTTACTGTATTTCGTCATTTGTTCTGCTTTTGCTGTAATTAATTGTACGGTATTGTACTGTAGTATCTATATTGATACATTACTGCTAAATATTATTATAATTTTCTAAATAATTACTAATAATGATAATATTATATCATAATAATATAATATGTAGTTATAAGGAATAGGCTATAGTAGGAAAAAATATTATAGAAGTCAATGGCTACTGTCAACTGTCTAGTTATCGACATTCTTTAAAATATCTTCATTTGTCTTCAGCAGAATAAAGAAACTCATACAGATTAAGAACAACATGAGGATGAGTAAGTCATGACAAATATCATTTTTGGGTGTACTATACCGATAAAGGGATAGTTCACCCAAAAATGAAAATTAGCCCATGATTTACTCACCCTCAAGCCACCCTAGGTGTGTATGACATCGTTCTTCTTTCAGACGAACACAATCGGAGTTATATTAAAAAATGTCCTGGCTTCCAAGCTTTATAATGACAGTCAATTGTTGTTTCTGTTTTGAAAGCCCATAAAAGAGCATCCATCCATGATAAAAGTGCTCCATGCGGCTCTGGGGGGTAAATAAAGGCCTTCTGAAGCGAAGCGATGCGTTTGTGTAAGAAAAATATTAATATTCAAGTTTACGCTTTAATTTAGGTCAAATCCGTATGTTCGTTTGGCCAGAAGCTAGTCATTTTACTTTATACAGTTTTAAATATTGATATTTTACTTACATCTCCATCTTCCTCATCACCTCACATAAAGTCAACATCTGAGATATTTCCATCAGCTATATGCTCAAGCACTTCAAGAACTATATATTCTGCATATGAAAAAGTTTCAAAAATGTATCGGTACTGTGATGTAGATTTTTTGAAATTTCAATCAGCATTACTGGACTTCAGTTACTGGAATGTGATTTCAGTAACAGGCTTTTGAACCCACTGTCCATTCTAATGGACAGACACATTTGAAAAAATCCTGATTTAAAATGTAAAATTCTACAATAGATTTTAAACGTTAATTAATAAGTTCAATCTTTCTTTTATACATACAAACTATGAAATACTGGCAAATATATCAAAAAATGTAAATAAAACCATAGGAAATGTTGCTTGCTTCTGTGTTTGGAGAGAAGTGCTGACATGCTTCTCTTCAATGTAGTGGTTTTTTTTTATAATTACTACATGCAGAGCTTTACTGCCATTTGATTGGATGACAAGCGTCCAATCTAATGGACTGCAGGCTTTAAACTAGGTGAAATGCTCCAGAAGTAAAAAAAAAAAGGGGGTTGATATGTGATGTCCATTGTAATGGACGCAGGGTCTGAATGGGATAAATAAGTAAATACAAGCAAACAAATAAAATTCATGCATAAATAAAT
>JAPDVR010000010.1:45654299-45664299 GCA_026230005.1 Gila orcuttii
CTATTTATTTTTTTGCAATGTTAAAAGTTTTTTCAGCCACTTTGGTAATTGTTCATTTTTAAAAATCTATACAAATGACCAGATAATGGTGGTTGTTCACTTTTAGAAATGTATAAAATTGACCAAAGCGTGTCTAAAGAAATCGATCTAATCTAAATCGATACCAGTACTGTTTTTTTGTTATATTTTACAACTGGCCAGAGGCTGTATCTATTGTTTGTTTACCTATACAAATGGTCATAGGTAATTTTTTTTACATTTTTGTAACTACTTTCTTTAAATGTACCTTTGTAAATTACTTTTTATAAATTATACATTTTCTAGTACCTCATGTTATGTATGCACTGCTGTACATTGTACATACTTTGAATAAAGAACTACTGAATTATTTGCATTTTATATGTTCTTTAGCTCACCAGTGCTTTTAAGCCATCTGTAATAAAATAACACTTTCATGTACAGTGAATTATATTTACTGAATAATAACCTTTGTTTATGGCTCCCAAATTACAAATAACAGTTATAAAATACTATTTTTAGGTAATAAAATAATATAGGCTAAAAAAAACATTCATAGGAAGAACATGCAATTTAATAAATAATAGATTTCATATATGTACATCTCATTACATTAGTATACAAATACACAAGAAGCATAGTAATAAAATTAAGAAAACAAAAATATGTACAAATATTTTGAAATGGATTGAACTGATAAGAGCTGCTAGATTAGAACTGCCAGTAAGAGAAATAGAGAAGAGAAATTAACAGCATTCTGTAAAAGAAGCGTGACAGGCCATTAGAATCTAATTACATAGGGAAGCATAGAGGTAACAATAAAAAAAGAAATAGTCAATTTTTTCTTTCATTGTTTTGGTGATTTCATTGTCTCTGGGAATCCTCTGAATAAACATGTCTTCCTGTGTGTAGACAACAAAGTCACACCAGTCCAAACCAGAAATCAACATCTGGCCCTGGACCTGCCAAAAGTACGAATGAGATTTCCTTAATGTGTGTGTGCCCTCACTGATCTTAATATATGGGCAATCAACATAGCTTGCTACATTGGGGCATTTAATCTCAACAAGGCCAAACACTGTCTGCCCCTTTGGATCATACACGATGCCATCAGGTGATGACCCCATCCAGGGTGCGTCAGGGTGGATAAGGAAACCACAGGGATAGTGGTTAACCTCCCTTACTCTGCAGTACTCCTCTACAGCTGCTGGTTCCATGTCAAGCCCCCTCCTCATGTCTGCAGTCTGATGGCTAGGTCTCAGAAGTCTTTTGGCAAGATTTTCGGCAGAGCTCTGTGCCCTGGTGTGACAGACCTCTCTGAATTTTGAGGAGGTGATGCGGGGCTGCCTTAGCTGGTGCCACTCAATGCAGGAACTCTGTTCTTTTGTGCTGTTGGCAATTTTGTGTGCTGTCTCTAATGTTGTTGCCAGGGACATCATGTGGTGCTGCTGATGTTCAGTGCAGACAAAAGAGCAGGTAGAGGGTCCCAGCCTGTAACCCTGAAGTGGCAGCTGTGGGGGAGAAGGAGCATCTGGGTGGGGACAGGTTTTTGGAACTCTTTTTGCTGGCATGTGATAAGACAACACACTTCCTTCTTGCACTTTTCCAAATGCAGAGTCAACCAGAGGAACATTAATGTCCATAGCCATAGTTGTTATCAGTGGAGCCGCATCACTTGGAAGATCATGGTAGACTTCATCCACCCTGAGTGTGGAAAGTTCAGGCAGAGCTGAACTGACACCCTTATACAAGTTGCTCCTATGGAAAAGACACAATATATATATATATATATATATATATATATATATATATATATATATATATATATATGTTTTTAAATGAGCCATAAAGTAAGTTACATATAAGTTGAACGAACAAACAAAATAAAAAAATAAAATAGGCTTTATTTTTTTTAAAAGCCATTAGAGATGGTTAGGACTTCCTTGCTTAAACAACTATCAGTATAAATACTAACAATGGAAATTAACATACAATGTGTCTCATATGATCAGATGACTACTTTATTTGAGGTCTCACTGATTATAACAGAAAATGTCTTTAATGATAATAACAACAATACTAACCTGATGCCTTCCACCAGTTTTCGTTCCTTGGGTCTGGCTGAAAGAATCACCATGTCATTAACCAGACCAGGTTTAACACCCTGCATTTAAACAAAAAAAGGTTATCAATAAACAGAAATATCCATAAATAGAATCAAAGTACCCTGTTAGAAACATTAGTTACCATGGTTCTTGGCTTATGCCATTTCTGTTCAGTCTCTGTGCAGCTGTGTGTTGGGGGAACAGAGGTGATTCTTAGCTGGCAATAATGTGCAGTCTGGTACAACAGTGCTGCCACATGATTACACAAAGCTGTACCTGCCACACAGGTACACTGGCAGCTTTGTAGCTGCACAGGACGGGCATCCCTAAGCACAACCTGAAAATACACAAATCTGTTACAATAGAATAAAAGTGCAGTTTTTAAAAAGGAGAATGCATGAGTACAGTGAGAATGTTCGACAAAACAAACAAATAATATGTACCATCGACATATAAAGATGACATAAAAAACTACTAAATTTGTAGGAGCTAAAATTGTAGCCAAAATATAATTTATTATTAATATAATTATTTCTCACTTTACTCATCATCAACAGTGGACACAGAACGTGTGTCAATGCAGTGAAACAGAATTCAGTTTCTGTGAATCCCAGTGCTTACTAACGTACGTTACATATTTAAAAATCGATAAATATTCCAACACACCAATATTATTAATGGTAGGGTAAATTAAATATGTATTTAAAATAACCTTTAGTAGGATTATGCGATGATTCACAGAAACTTGATCTGACGAACGGAACCTGTCTCATGAAACAGCCTGCACTGAACCTGCAGGATAACTTTCCCTTACGCTCAAGGTGTGAGGCTTTTGGCTTTTCCTCATTGATCTGTAGCACTCAGCCCTAATGGTTACCTCTCCTGTACTTGAATCCTTGTTTGAAACTGACATTGACAAAGGCGTTAGGAAAATTAGATGTAATTGACACATAATAGTAGACAGACCGACACAGACACATAGCCTACGTTACACCTGCTGCGCTAGCTAGATAGCATGCATGCTAAGGGAATGTAAACACAGAACACGTCCAGATCTTACCTTCAAAATTGTGGATGTAGCTCGAAACGTACAACTTGAAGCCCTTCTCCTTCTTGGTTGTCGATGTATGACACAATGTTTGTATAATTCGACTCACGTCGTTGACCGTAACCCTAGGGACATCTTGAAGCGACCGAGTGAAAAACGCCATAGTTGCTATTGACGCTACGTGCGCCGGCGACACCGGATGTGACTTAGCTGGCTGACTTGGAATGCGGAAGAGAGTGTGCATATAGCCTATTGTATAGCGGGACAAGTTCCCTTACTCCTCAGCGTGAGAAATACAAGGTGTGGCGTGTGAGCGTGTGAATGGGTTGAAATGCGTGTGAGACTTGAGAGCCCTGTGACAAATATGAGACACACGACACAAAAGAGACACTGAGAGAAAGATGAGCATTTAAACAGCTTTAAAGACTTTTCTATGATTCACACACACACACAGATATTTACTGTTTCACTTCATACTCGATTGGTTGTGGATTTTTCGGGGTTTTACACTCAACAAACTCGCTTGTTTCGGCCTGCTAGTCAGATTGCCGCTGACGTCACATCCGTACAGACTCAACAGTTACTGTCTTTTTTTTACAGTCTATGGTCACAGTAGGTAAAACGGTTATTGAAATAAAATAAAAAATGTGAAGTACGGTTTGTTTAAGTGTCAGATTAGAAGCAAATAACATTCATTACGCTTGTGCGGTGATTATTTGCGACTATTTCAATGTTTTATTATTACTATTACTAATTTTCGTGGTGAAGAGCAGTTCGTAAACGTTAAAGTACAAACTAGTTTCCTCACAGAGTTATTCCTGATCATTAAAAGTCTCCTCAAAAAAATAAATAGTTTCTTCAGAAAATAAAGTTTCCTCTCATTATGTCAGGTTTTAAAGGCCCTGCGGTTCTTCTCAGATCCGTTCGGTTCTTCTTCTCGCGCGCTCGGCACGTGACCGCGATTCTGTATGAAAGAGGAAACACATGACTTGGCAATTAACACATTTATTATCCTTGGGGAATTCTTTTTACACAAGAATAGATTCCTGAAAACACTTCCAAACTTTTACGTTTTTCATAAGGAACTACTTCTTATCGCTAAAATTAATGAAGAAAACGAATGCCTTAATCTTATCTACTTTGAGGATGTTAAACTTTCTGAAAACCCTTAGTCTTTTATTTTCTTATTTCTTTGAATCTATTTTTATTTGATTTATTTTACCTTATTTATTGATATTTTCTATATCTTATGTTATGGTGTTTGTCTGTTGTCTGAGAAGACATTTCATATGTTGTACCAGGCCAATTATGGTTGTTAATGTTCAATAAAGTAAAAAAAAAAAAAAAAAAAAAAAAAATCTTAATAGTGGAATTAGAAAAAAACTTGTATGTTTATGTAATAAATACTAAAGGCTGGTAAAAAAAAAAAAATATATATATATATATATATATATATATATATATATATATATATATATATATTGATTCCCATTAAACAAACTTATGTTGTTTCCACAGTGCAGAACAGCTAGCGTGAATCCAAATATGATTTCATTTGAAAAACGTAATTAATTTACAACCTAAATCACATAGGCATATTTGGATCCTTATGTAAATATGGTGAAAAGACTCAAAAGGTCAAAGTTCATAGGAAGAACATAATGCACATTTTGTTAGAAAGTGATTTGATGTTATAATAGTCTACTCTAAAAATAAAAAAATTGTAAATATATTTATAAAAAATACTTTTATAAGAATCTGTCACTGATGTTAACTTTCTTAAACAAACAAACAAACAAACAAACAAAAAATACCTTTCCAATGTTGTATCAGGATACAGTGATGTATGATTACAATATTCATGTACCGTGATATTCATAAAATACGTCAATGAATACCATGGTCAAGGTTACATTTTCACATACTAGCACTTTTTCCAATAGTGTATTTACTGTTTATTTATAATGTGTTCTGCTGTGATATTGTAAGTGTGGGAGCTGTAATATTTCCATAACTCATATTCAGTGAGTTTAGGTTGTGTTGTTGGTGTTCACCACCAGATGGCGACTGCAGATCACAAACCCCACTCAGACTGGCTTCCTCTGTGTGTGTGTGTGTGTGTGTGTGTGTGTGTGTGTGTGTGTGTGTGTGTGTGTGTGTGTGTGCACGTGACCTTTGACCTCTGTGACATAGCCTTGAAGGAGACTTCTAAAAAATGAGAGTTGGACACAAACCTTTAAAACAGGGTTATTTTTTCATTCTTTACAACCTTCCCGTGACCTTTGACCTGTGTGACAGCAGCCTGTTACCTTTCAGTGAACAGTTCTTAAAAGAACAATTATTTTTCTTAGTGCAAAGAACATTTTAATAATCTAACAAACCTTTTTCCTCTATAAATAATCTTTTGTGCAATTGAAAGATTCCATGGAGGTTAAAGGTTGTTTAACGCCTTTATTTTTCATCCTTAATGAGTAAAATCCTCCATGAATACTGTAAAGTAATGTGTGCATCATCAATAATAATGGCTTACCGTGATTTTCTCCAAGTCGATGTTGTCGGTTCAACATCCTTCAACAATCAGGGTTTGGGTTCATTATCAGGTGATACGCAGTTTGTGATCTGGAAGATTATTACAGTGTTTAAAAGAAGTCTCTTCTGCTCACCAAGGCTGCATTATCTGATTAAAAATATGAAAAAAACGAAGATTGTGAAATATTATGACAATTTTTGTGATCAAAGCTGAATTTTCAGCATCATTACTCCAGTCTTCAGTGTCACATGATCCTTCAGAAATCACTATAATATGATGATTTGGTGCTCAAGAAACATTTATGATTATTATCAATGTTAAAAACCGTTATATACATTTTTATTTCTGGATTCTTTGATGAATAGAAAGTTCAAAAGAACAGCATAGAATCTTTTGTAACATTATAAATGTCTTTACTGTCACTTTTGATAAATTTAATTCATCCTTGATGAATATAAGTATTGATTCTTACTGACCCCAAACTTTTGAACAGTAGTGTTTAATGTTACAAACGCTTTTTAATTCAGATAAATGCTGTTCTTTTGAACTTTCTATTCATCAAAGAATCCAGAAATAAAAATGTAAATAACGGTTTTTAACATTGATAATAATCATAAATGTTTCTTGAGCATCAAATAATCATATTATAGTGATTTCTGAAGGATCATGTGACACTGAAGACTGGAGTAATGATGCTCAAAAAATATTTTAAATATAGTTTTTTTTTGGTATTTTTAATCAAATTTAAAAGAAACTTCTTTTAAAAATATTAAAAATTGTACCGATCCAAAACCTTTTGACTGGTCGTGTATATTGCAGAAACACAAGAAGAGAGCTAGTTAAGGAGAATGCTAGTTAACGCTATAAGGAGAATGCTAGTTAACGCTAGTTAAGGAGAATGCTAGTTAAGGAGAATGCTAGTTAACGCTAGTTAAGGAGAATGCTAGTTAAGGAGAATGCTAGTTGACGCTAGTTAAGGACAATGCTAGTTAAGGAGAATGCTAGTTAAGGAGAATGCTAGTTAACGCTATAAGGAGAATGCTAGTTAACGCTAGTTAAGGAGAATGCTAGTTAAGGAGAATGCTAGTTGACGCTAGTTAAGGACAATGCTAGTTAAGGAGAATGCTAGTTAACGCTAGTTAAGGAGAATGCTAGTTAAGGAGAATGCTAGTTAAGGAGAATGCTAGTTAACGCTATAAGGAGAATGCTAGTTAACGCTATAAGGAGAATGCTAGTTAAGCCTAGTTAAGGAGAATGCTAGTTAAGGAGAATGCTAGTTAACGCTAGTTAAGGAGAATGCTAGTTAAGGAGAATGCTAACGCTAGTTAAGGAGAATGCTAGTTAACGCAAGTTAAGGAGAATGCTAGTTAACGCTAGTTAAGGAGAATGCTAGTTAAGGCTAGTTAAGGAGAATGCTAGTTAAGGCTAGTTAAGGAGAATGCTAGTTAAGGAGAATGCTAGTTAAGGAGAATGCTAGTTAACGCTAGTTAAGGAGAATGCTAGTTAAGGCTAGTTAAGGAGAATGCTAACGCTAGTTAAGGAGAATGCTAGTTAACGCTAGTTATGGAGAATGCTAGTTAATGCTGGTTAAGGAGAATGCTAGTTAACGCTGGTTAAGGAAAATGATTAACCCTGGGTGATTGGGTTATCTGTCCTCCATCGTGTGTGTTAATATAAGCTCATCTCACACCTCAGATCAACAGCTTGAGGAGTCGAGGCGCATTTCTTTAAGGGATTTCTAACAAGCCTCAGTGCGAACGAGGATAATTTGATCAAACGCAGACTTTTTTTGAGAGAGCCAATTAGACAGAGTGAGTAAGACTTCACACAATGCGACAACAGAAACACAACGCTGGGAAAGAAGGACAGAAACGCCTCTGATCATTTTAATCATCTCCAGAATTACTCATGACTCGCTCTGGGAGGACGATCGTTTATCTGGCAGAATTAAACCAGATTATTACATCTCAACACTTCTACTGTGTGTGTGTGTGTGTGTGTGTGTGTGTGTGTGTGTGTGTGTGTGTGTGTGTGTGTGTGTGTGTGTGTGTGTGTGTGTGTGTGTGTGTGTGTGTGTGTGTGTGTGTGTGTGTGTGTGTCCGTTTTGAAGTTGAGCACAGTTATCATTGTTTATGGAAGATGTTATTGATGAAATGGACAGAAAAAGATGTGCATCTTTCTTTAGTTTCAGTCATGTAATCTTCAACTGTGAACAAAATCTGATGAAACAAAAGTGTAACAATGGGACAATAATGAAGAGTGAACTTGATCATTGTGGTGTTACATAAAGTTTCACTTATCTATCTATCTATCTATCTATCTATCTATCTATCTATCTATCTATCTATCTATCTATCTATCTATCTATCCATCCATCCATATATATATCTGTCCATCTGTCTATCTATCTATTTATCCATCAATCCATCTATCTATATATTTATCCATCTATCCATCTATCTATATATTTATCCATCTATCCATCCATCCATCCATCTATTTATTCATCTATCTATCTATCTATCTATCTATCTATCTATCTATCTATCTATCTATCTATCCATCTATCCATCCATCCATCCATCTATCTATCTATCTATCTATCTATCTATCTATCTATCTATCCATCTATCCATCCATCCATCCATCTATTTATCTATATATCTGTCTATCTATCATCCATCTATCCATCCATCTATATATTTATCCATCTATCCATCCATCCATCCATTTATTCATCTATCTATCTATCTATCTATCTATCTATCTATCTATCTATCTATCTATCTATCCATCTATCCATCTATCTATCCATCCATCCATCCATCCATCCATCTATTTATCTATATATCTGTCTATCTATCATCCATCTATCCATCCATCTATATATTTATCCATCTATCCATCCATCCATCCATCCATCCATCTATTTATCTATCTATCTATCTATCTATCTATCTATCTATCTATCTATCTATCTATCTATCTATCTATCTATCTATCTATCCATCTATCCATCTGTCTATCAGTGTATGTATATATATATATTGAGAGAGAGTGTCTCTGTCCATCTATGTTTAGTGTTGTGTGTGTGTGTGTGTGTGTGTGTGTGTGTGTGTGTGTGTGTGTGTGTGTGTGTGTGTGTGTGTGTGTGTATGTGTGTGTGTGTGTGTGTCTGTGTGTTCTGCAGGCTGTTCTCCACAGACCCTCAGCGGGGGCGTCACATGTGCTCTGGCTGCTCTCTCTCTCTCCCGCTAAACGATCCCAGTCCGGGCCGAGCCAAACCAGCACAGAACGCACAACTGCTCCCACATTTGTCCCGGCGTCTGTGTGTACGGTCCCGACGCCAAGCGTGTGTGTTCGAGACCCTCGTTCTGACGGGCCTGTGTTGAAACCAAACCGGCCCTGTGTGGGTCCTCGTAAGGCCTCACACACAGATGTTTCTAGGGCATTGTTATCCAGAGAGCACAGATAATTGGTTTTCTCCTGGATGGGACGGATGAAGCGGTTGCCAGAGTGTGTGTTTTTCGGGTGTGGGTTTCAGCTATTAGGGTATATGTGTGTGTGTGTGTGTGTGTGTCTGCTGTTTGCCACTATATGCCAGAAATCGCTTCCTATGGTTTTACAATTTTAGCACATTAACACACAGAGGTGTTTGGGTTTACCTCCGTCCCGTCGTACACACGCCACTGTCTCTGTAACGCTCACCGACTCCTCCGCGGCTCGGGATCAGTGTACGGCCGCTTAGCGAATCCGGGGAGACCGCGGCTCGCTTTCATGCGGTTTCTCCAAGGCAAACCTCTGAGAAGCACAGCTGAGAGTTTCCGCCTTCGAATTATTCCAATTAACACTTCTGTGGGCTTAATCCCAGCGCTCGACCCTCCTCTGATCTCAGATCAGCTCTGAACGCCTCGCTCCTGAGACTCTGATCAGCACTTTAACTGCAGGACTGAGCGCTGATCTCAACACTAGAGGGCAGTTCATGACTTCAGTTCTGTGTCCATGAAGACACGAGACAAGAGACACGAGAGATGAGAGAGAGAGAGATTTAATAGACTGGGAATGACTGAAGAAAAATTACTTTCAAAAATTTGAAAAGAAAAAAAAAAGAAAAACTTTCTGTCAGATGTTTCCCACAAAAGTATATGTATTGGGATTATTGACAGAGGTAAATCAATTAGCCACATTTTATTTTGTTTATTTTATTCTTTCAAAAAAAAAAAGTATATATATATATATATATATATATATATATATATATATATATATATATAGTTATTGAGGGGAGAAAATTATTCT
>JAPDVR010000010.1:45669299-45671799 GCA_026230005.1 Gila orcuttii
AATCAAGAATCTGTGATTTGTTCATTCTATTTAACCTTTTATTAACTGACAAAAGTACAAAGAAACGTTTTCCAATGTTTTCACTGACCAACATAATTGTATTTTGTAAATATGAACAAATTTTGATTTTGATGGCTGCAACACACAGAGACATGTTTACCACTGTGTCACATCACCTTTGCTTTTAATTACACTTTTTAATCATTTGGGAGTTGAGGATACTAATTGTTGGAGTTTTGCTAGTGGAATATTTGCCGAATCTTGTCTGATACAAGACAGCCGCTCAACAGTCTGTGGTCATCGTTGCCTGATTCTCCTTTTCATGATGGGTCATACATTTTCCATAAGAGACAGATCTGGACTGCAGTAAACAGGCACATCCCTTCTATGGTGAAGAGTGTCTAGAAACCAGTCAGTTTTAGCATGTGCAGAATGAGCCCTGGCATTGTCTTGTTTCCCAGGAAAGATGTCATCTTGATGGCAGTTTATGTCTCTGTACAATCCAAATATATGCCTCCATGTCAATGGTACCTTCACAATAATGCAAGTTACCCATACCGTTTGCAATGATGCACCTCAATACCAGGACAGATGTTTGCTTTTGCACCTGTCGCTGGTGAAAGTCTGGTTGGTCCCTTTCGTCTTTGGGACTGAGAACTCAATGTCCATTTTCTCCCAAAAACAAGCGTAAACATGGACTCATCTGACCACAGCACACATTCCCACTGTCTTCTAGACCATCTGTGATGAGCTCAGGCCCAGAGAACTCGCCGGCATCTCCACATAGAACTGATGTAAAGCTTTCTCCTTGCGTAACAGAGATTCAAGTGGCATTTCTTAATGCAGAGTCAGACTGCGTTCAGTGAAAACGGTTTTCCAAATTACTCTTGAGCACACACAATTAAAATCACACAGCCATCAAAATCAAAATTTGTTCATATTTACAAAATACAATTATGTTGGTCAGTGAAAACATTGGAAAACGTTTCTTTGTACTTTTGTCAGTTAATAAAAGGTTAAATAGAATGAACAAATCACAGATTCTTGATTTTATTGCATTTTACAAAATGTCCCAACTTCTTCTGATTTGGGGTTGTATATATATACACAGTGGCAGGCCGTGTATTTCACACTAGGCCATCAGTGGTGTCTTACCACAATTAATAACTTTTAATAGAGTGGCAGCGCACAGACTCTCTATAATTGTTGTGAAATTGCTGTTTTTATTTTGCACCGGCAGTTCTAGAGTTATATAACCCTATATGCAGTTAGGCCGTGTGTCCACCAAAGCGTTTTTTCACGCAGCTGGCGTAAAATTCCAATTGTTTTCAATGGGAGCGCCACGTTTTTTAAACGCCATGAGCGTAACGAGGCGCTGAGCGTGTATTTCATCACTGTCACTTTTTACACAGCCGTCCAATCACAGTGGAGGAGGGGCGGGGCTAATACCACACCGACCAACTGTCACAACATTCTTTCTGAACAACGACGTCAACCAGCAGAGCTAACCGAACAAAATGGATGAAAAATAAATTTGTAGTATGAAACAAATTATCTGCGAAATCAGTTACAAGTAAACTGTGCTGCGGATATTCTGTATCATAGCAACGAATCGTCTCAACTGAAAAAACGCAGCGCTGCCAAAACGCTCTCAAGCGCCCCCAGCTAGGCGTTTTCAGCAGAGCGTCTAGCGTTTTCAGCCGGCTAAAAACGCTTTGGTGGACACACGGCCTTATAGAGTTATATAACCCTATAGGGTTATAATCTGACCATCCAATCAAAGGACGTGAAAATGGTGACGTCATTGTACGCCTGCTAGATGGCCCCGGTGTAGTCAAAGCGAAATCTGATTGGCTGATTAAATCTGACGGATTATCTGATTGGTTAAAGCAACGGTTTCATTGCCATTCATGTAAGCTACAGTCGCAGCACTGTCGATCCTGAAGGCCTCAAGGCAGATTTATTTGGCCATGGCAAAACATGATGACTGAAATATGATTGGATAAAAGCGCTAAAATAAATATACACTACTGGAAGCAGCGCAACAAGAGAAAAGCTGTGAGATAAGGAGAATGGACTATTGGGAATTATTTAATACTCATTCATGGAAAAAATATATTAAAGTGCATTCTGATAGTGTTTAGGGCAGCAGAGAAGAGCCCACCACTGTGTGTGTGTATATATATATATATATATATATATATATATATATATATATATATATACAAAGACCTACGATGTAAAAGCCTCTAAAAGCCTCCTCTGTCAAAAATGAGATAATAATATTGAGTGAATGCTCTTGGCACAGAGTATACGCTCATCAAATACTGTACCTTCAAACTCACTAAATCCCAGACTCAAGTCAAGTCAAGTCAAGTCAAATATATTTATATAGCGCTTTTTTAACAATACAGATTGTATCAAAGCTGCTTCACAGTATCAATCAAAACAACTTAACAATGTTTGTTTATTACTGGAAAAAAGACATCCAAGTTTGGTA
>JAPDVR010000010.1:45684299-45704299 GCA_026230005.1 Gila orcuttii
TACAGCAAGTGTGTGTGTGTGTGTGTGTGTGTGTGAGTGTGTGTGTCTGCTTGCACACACAAATACACAACGCAAGACTTCTTGGGTCTGTGGCTTGTCCTGCAGAAAAGTAACACTTCAGCTCAGAAACTCACAGTTCTCACCAGAACGCTCAAAATAACTCGCCTTGCAGCGCTGGAAACAGCAAACACACACACGCTGAGCACTCACAAACACATGCATACAAAAAAAGCACAAAAATAGTACAACAAATTCAGTTTGGGATTGAGATGGAAGTACATGTCTCTGGATTATTCTGCAAACACATAGCCACGATAGTGAATGCATGTGATCAGTCATGTTATGCGCACACTGCAGTCTGAGAGGCTGCTTATGTAACACATGAATGAAGAATTATAGATTTACATTATTTATAGGTTTTTACATTTACTGAAGAAAACGTGAGCGGTTTTACCCATGCAAAATGCATTCTGAGGGTTGTTAGCGCATTGTTTTGTGGTTGGTTGCTAGGGTGTTCTGGGTGGTTGCTAGGGTGCTTCTTTTTGTCTCCACCCTCAGGTCTGGATCTTTAAAGTAAGTATGCCGGGTTTGTTCAAAATCACTATGAGCACTAGTAACAGTGATAAAAGGGAGAGTCTTAAAGGGAGAGTTCACCCAAAAATGAAAATAAGCAGATGATTTACTCATCCTTAATAAAGGCCTTCTGAAGTGAAGCGATGAGTTTGTGTAAGAAAAATATCCATATTTAAATTTTTTATAAAGTAAAATTCAGCCAAACGCAGTCTACTTACGCCTAAAGCGCAACATACGCAACTTGTAAGTACATCAGAAGAAGCGTAGTGCGTTATGGCGTAGCGTAAATATCAGTAGGACTGTATGTCGCATTACTCGCATAAGTTGAGCTTTAGACTTAAGATAGTTTTATGATGTAAAGATGCACTTTTATGATGGATAGATGCACTTTTATGATGGAAAGATGCACTTTTATGATGGATAGATGCACTTTTATGATGGATAGATGCACTTTTATGATGGAAAGATGCACTTTTATGATTGATAGATGCACTTTTTATGATGGATAGATGCACTTTTATGATGGATAGATGCACTTTTTATGATGGATAGATGCACTTTTATGATGGAAAGATGCACTTTTATGATGGATAAATGCACTTTTATGGACTTCAAAACAGAAACAGTCATCACTGCCAGTAAAGTGCCAGTGGAAGAGCCAGGACATTTTTTAATATAACTCTGATTGTATTCGTCTGAAAGAAGAATGTCATATACACCTAGGATGAGTTGAGAGAGAGTAAATCATGGTGTAATTTTCATTTTTGGGTGAACTATCCCTTTAATAAAATGATGCCAGTATTGAAGTGTTTCCCTGTGTGGATTTGTGCATGTGTGTGTTTGTGTGTGATGGTTTGGCCCCTGCTGCCCGTGTCCCTCGCTGGCACTCATGCGTTGGCACCGAGGTCCTCCTGGCATCTCCACGGGCCCTCAGGGTTTGGTCAGCACCCGGTGGGAGGATTTCCAGTCCCTGAGGAGGATCTGCTCCCCGGGGAGACACCAGAGAGCCAGAGTCCAGCGCAAGACAAACCCATCTGCCCTGGAGACTATGCCCACCACACACACACACACACACACACACACACACACACAATACCACCACATGGAAACTACCAACTGCTGTCCTACAAAACCATCTCATTAGTTTTACTCAATATGAAGGGTCTTCTGTAGGAGCAGCTTCAGTTCTGACACGAACGTAAAGTTTCTCGAGGGAACGCAAAGAATGCATGTTCGAATGCAAAACGAACGTGAACGTAAAGTTTCAAGGGGGAATGAAAGTTTTTGCGAGCGAATATTAAGTTCTCAAGGGAGCGCAAAGGTTTTACAATGATTGTGAACGTAAAGTTTCTTGAGGGAACGTAAAGTTTCTTGATGGAATGAGAAATAAAGTTAATAAAGTTTAAAGTTTATTAAGGGAACGTAAAGGTTCTCGATGGAACGTAAAGTTTATCGATGGAACGTAAAGTATATTAAGGGAGCATAAAGTTTATGAAGGGAACGTAAAGTTTATCGAATGAACGTAAAGTTTCTTGAGGGAACGTAAAGTTTCTTGATGGAACGTAACGTTTCTTGATGGAACGTAAAGTTTCTTTATGGAACGTAAAGTTTCTTTATGGAACGTAAAGTTTATTGGGGGAATGTAAAGTTTCTTGATGGAGTGTAAAGTTTATAAAGGGAATGTAAAGTTTATCGATGGAATGTTAAGTTTCTCGATGGAACGTAAAGTTTATGAAGGGAATGTAAAGTTTCTTGATGGAATGTAAAGTTTATGAAGGGAATGTAAAGTTTCTCGATGGAATGTAAAGTTTATGAAGGGAATGTAAAGTTTCTTGATGGAACGTAAAGTATATTAAGGGAGCGTAACGTTTATGAAGGGAACGTAAAGTTTCTCGATGGAACGTAACGTTTCTTGAGGGAACGTAAAGTTTCTCGATGGAACGTAAAGTTTCTTGAGGGAACGTAAAGTTTCTCGATGGAACGTAAAGGTTTTGAGCGAATGTGTACGTGAACGTAAAGTTTCTCGAGGGAACGTGAACGTAAATTTCTCGAGGGAACATAAAGAATAAATGGCGTAAATAAGCTTTCAACGCATTTTGACAATACGCGGCCTATTCAATAATCAGTGCTGTCAGTTAGGCCAATCACCACTTGTACTAATTCTCACTTGTTTAGCCATGAAACAAGTGAAAAATATCCTACAAAAATACAATGAAAGAGGGAACGAGCTGACTCTACAACCCAGAAGATCACAGAGACACTCTGACAAAAAGTGAAACATGACAAAACAAAAGCGTGAGGGAAAGTGTCACCATGAGGCTTCCGTGTCAACTCTGAGCTCATCACCTCCAATAAAAGTGATAATTTATCAAACTTTATCTGTGCAGGGCTCTCATATTTGACACACAAGACTCTGGTTGCTAGGGTATTGCTATGCGGTTGCTAGGGTCTTCAGGATGGATCCCCACCTCTCTGGGACGCTTATAAAACGCACATCCTCATTTTGATGGTCTGTGGTTATGTGACTGTGTTGTGCAATTTAATCTAATAATCGTGTCGGTTCTCGTGAAGGTGCGACACACATCGGGAGAGAAAGAGGAACGGTGAACGAGAAGTGAGTCTGTAAGAAGCTTTAACAGGACCAGAGATCAGAGCAGTTACAGGCCCCCAAACACACTGTGATATTAAGAGAGAGTGAAAAACCACAACACATACACTCTCGCTCTCATTCTATTTCATGCTAAACTATCTATAGTTATAAACTATAACAAACTCGGACATGTCTTATTTACATTAAATTACACTTGGTTTGATATTCGTGATGTATTGGATCACATTCAGGTATTTTTAAGTGTGGCTCGGGTGTCTAAAACACTTTTAGGCCTCTGTGAGTGTTATAAAGCAGAAGTGTGTGTGTGTGTGTGTGTGTGTGTGTGTGTGTGTGTGTGTGTGTGTGTGTGTGTGTGTGTGTGTGTGTGTGTGTGTTTGTGTGTTTCGTGTAGAATAGCATTGCAGGAGTCTTTGTGAAGGTTTGTTTGAGAGCTGAGATGTTGAATAGATTCAATCCGTCCTTCTGTGCGTTAAACAGCTGCTGAGAGACCTGTGGAGAACACACACACACACACACACACACACACACACACAGACTCTCTCTCTCACACACACACTCACACAAACATACAAACACACATTCACACAAACATGCTCACACAGACACAGACACACACTCACACATACACACACTCACAAAGACACACATACACACACACAAACACACGCTTACACACACAAACACAAGCTCACACACACACACACACAAACACACAAGCTCACACACAAACATACACACAACACACCCTCAAAGACGCACACACACACACACACAACACACCCTCAAAGACACACACACACACACACACACACACACACACACACACACAAGCTCACATACACACAACACACCCTCAAAGACACACACACACACACACACACACACACACACACACACACACACACACACACACACACACACACACACAACACACCCTCAAAGACACACACACACACACACACACACACACACAACACATCCTCAAACACATACACACACTTTCTCTCTCTCTCACTTACTCACACACACTCTCTCTCACTCACACTCTCTCTCTCTCTCTCTCTCTCTCTCTCTCTCACTTACACACACACACACTCTCTCTCACTCACTCTCTCTCTCTCTCTCTCACTTATACACACACACACACACACACACTCTCTCACTCAGACACACTCTCTCTCTCTTTCTCTCTCTCACACACACACACACACAAACACACAGCTCTGAATTACTCCTCTTCAGCACAATGGCCCTTTCTACCCTCTGAAAGTGAGTTCATTTGCCCCTCACACACTCTTTCAGTGTGTTTCTCTTGGTCAGTGGCTCATGAAAGGTTCGTTCAAGTCCAGGACGGTTCGACAAAGACCCGTATAAACAAACAGCTGTGGAAATGAGTCCGATCGCTGAGAAACTCTCATCATATTTACTGTCAGGAGACGCTTTCATATTTAAAATAGGTTTAAAGGTGACGTGTGTAACGTGTGTTTTATGTGCTTTGCTAAAATTATTAAATCTAAAATACAAACATTTGAACTGTTCTTGTATTGTATTATAGATAATTTCAGCCTCACAGCCTTTTACTCTGTACTTGAAATGAAACATTAAGGATATTATATAATCTTGTATTGTAATCTTTACATTGACCATTCTATTCAAAATTTTACAGTGATGACATTGTAATATTTGCACACTGAAATGTGATCAGTCTTTATTCATGTACATTTATTCATCAATATTGCATATTAAAATATATATGTATTATTAATATTGGACTTTTCAATCTATAATTTTACCTAAAAAAATGTAAAAGCAATATTTCAGTCATTCAGAATTGTTGATATTTTGATTTTTTTTGTGTTACTTTAGCTTCTATTCATTCTCGTCTCATCTATATCCATCTATTCTGCATATAAATATGAATTTATATAGATATAAATTGATTATAGTGGACTTTATGACATTTGACTGACATTTCAGTGATTTTAAAACAATAAATGTAGATTTTTTGTTGTTTCTTTAGCTCTGTTTTGATGCCGTTCCGATGGTTCTCGTCTCTCCACATCCTGTTTGCTTGTATCGTTCTTTATTTCTTTCTGTTGTTGCCACATTGTGCTCCACTCCTTTACTTTCATGTGTCGTTTAGTGTGACATTTCAAGATGTGGCAGCAACAAAATATTCATGATCTATATTTAAATTGTGCTATACAAAGAAAGACATTCCTCACCGAGAGAGAGAGAGAGAGAGAGAGAGAGAGAGAGAGAGAGAGAGAGAGAGAGAGAGAGAGAGAGGACAGTGTTGTTATCTTTCATCTCCAGTACACGAGGTGTCAGAGTTTGTGGTTAAACTGCATTTCTACAGACTTAAGACATTCAGACTTCATGTTTTAAACTGTTTTAACGTGCATTATTGTTCCAGCATTATTAGATTTTAAAGCTCATCTCTCAATATCATAGATTTCTGTCTGCAGCTCCAACACTGAGATCAGTCTGAATCTGAGTTTGTGATGAAGTAAAAGTGTAATTTGGTTGTGTTTCCTGTTGAGTCTGATTGAGAAACACACACTCAGCAGCTCTGAGCTGTTCTTCACTCATTAACAGGCCATTCACTCACACTTATTTTCTATGTTTTGTGCAGGTCTCATTATTATTATATATATTTTGTAATTTCTACTCATTACTGCATGTTTCAAAGCAGCTTTTCAAGTTTTTGTATTGCTTTAGCATCTAAACAAAAGACAGATGCAGACACATAATAATCAGCCATTGTATAATCTGCATCCCTCTTTTGATTAGACGCTAAAACAATAAAAAAGCTGTAAAGCTGCTTTGAAACAAGTAAGAAATGTGCTATACAAATAATGAACTGACTCGACTTGAAATGTATTCAATATTTAGAAGAAATGCATCAAGATAAGATACTTCTGCTTTTCTTTTAAACTTTTAGCTTTACACAGAACCAAAGATTTACATTTTACTAGGAAATACAGTATTCACTATATATATATATATATACACACACACACATATATACACACATTACATATATATATACAGTATATATATGTAATTTGTGTGTATATGCATATATATATATATATATATATATATATATATATATATATATATATATATATATATATTAAACATTGTAAACGATAGATAGATAGATAGATAGATAGATATATAGATAGATAGATAGATAGATAAACGAACACATTTTTCAGTAATTAATTATGATTAATTGCAGCTAAAATTAAAATCTGTCATATAATTTTATAATGTAATACATAATTTCACATTAAATCAACAAATTAATGTAGAAACAACAAAGATGAAAAGAAAGAATGTAGAATAGAATAGAATAGAATAGAATAGAATAGAATAGAATAGAATAGAATAGAATAGAATGAATGTGATCTCTCATGGTCTGGTGATATTTGTGTTTTTCATGTATGTTCACAGATTCAGGGGAACCAGAGGTGAGAAGGCCAGGTCAAGTTCCAGCTCGACTGTGTGTGTGTGTGTGTGTGTGTGTGTGTGTGTGTGTGTGTGTGTGTGTGTGTGTGTGTGTGTGTGTGTATGTCTCATTTGGAGAATCTCATTCGCAGCTCAACATTCAGAGGAGAAGAAATCGAACCTGTCAGAGCCTTCAGGCAGAACACAGCGAGGTGTGGAAGAATTCAGCTCGGATCCCAACACACACACACACACACACACACACGCACGCGCGCGCGCAGGGAAAGGGCACGCACTCTAGCGCAGACAGAGATCTGTGCCACACACCAGAAACACACACTACTCTCGTGTTCTGAGTTTACACCGGATCAAACGTCACGTCACTGATCACTGTAGTGACACTCCGACAACTGCGATCATCTTCACACCGCGTTATTGGCCGCCACATGTCACATGACCTATTATCATCAGCATCATCATTATCAGCATCATCATCATCAGCGCCTCAAACGAGGGTCAAAATGCCAAAACATCTCGCTGACCTTTCAGCCTCACGGCGAACGAGTGGAGGTGTTAAGATCAGACCCTTCCCAATTATGCCATTCAGCGTCACGTTTCTGTCGCTGTATTTTAGCGTTTGAATGCTGGATTCATGAATGGTCACACTGGTAATTAAATCAGCGGCTATGATTGGCTTTCAGCTCGTTCTCAGGAAACGAGACGGTTTGTGTTTTCTCCTTTGAAAAGGTTAGCGCTGAACAAGAAATCATATTCTGCCTCCTCAGGCCTAAAAGTATGACAAATGAAGAAACTTTCAGCCGAATCCTCAATATGAGCTGACAGCTGTTATTTATCATATTATTCAATATCATCACTCTAAATCTAGAATTCATATACTTTCATTTAAATAGACAACAAACACTGACTACATTCTGCTATTGCTCAGTGTGCTTTTTAATTAATCACAATTTATAATTGAAGAAAAATATTAATAATCTAAAACATGTTTGCAATAACTGTTCAACCTGAAGATCAGTGCATAACATTTTATATCTATATTTATAATTTTATAAATAACTGCATTTTCTTAACAAAATAAATGAATAGAAAATCTTTAAAAAGCAAGAAAAAGTTTAGTAAAATTCTAATGTTTACATTACAAATGCAATGGTCATTAGTATATTACAGATAAACAACATTTAAAAATAATATGATTTTTTATGTAATTTAAGTTCTATTTACAAATCATATTAAAATATATTAATATTTTATTTAAAAATTGTAAAATGTATTTAAAAGCAGCATGTAATTAGCATAATAATATTACTAAATGCTTTAAATAAAAGAAATGCACAAAATAAAATGCTAAATATAGTACTCTTTTATTTTAAAATATATTACATTTTATTTAAAATATATTTTATATGGAGGTTTGATTTTAAAATTGTAAAATGAATTAATTAAAAACAGTACTAATATTACTAAATGCATTAAATAAAATAATTGCAAAATAATGCAAAATATATTAAGGTTTTATTTTAAAATGTTACATTTTATTTACATTTTTTAAAAACATATTGTTTTATTTTAAAATTGTAAAATTAATTTAAAAGCAGTATGATAAGTAACATAATAATATTACTTAATGCATTAAATAAAAATAGTTAAATGCATCACAATAAACAATTCTTCTGCCGCTTAATATAGTTTTTACAACATGTCTGAATGCAGGTGATCCGATCGAATGTAGGATCCAGAATCCGTTTCTAAACTGAATTCGACTGCAGTGTGAGTGTGTGTCAAGCAAACGTTCCAGAGGTTCACACACACACACACACACACACACACACACACACACTCGTGCACCGGGCATCAGCTTCAGTGGAAAATGTAATATCAGCGGGAGGGTTTGGTCACAGCGTGCTCTATATTATTGCAGTAGGCAGGGATTCTGGCTAACACACACACACACACACACACACACACACACACACACACACACACACACAGCAGTGACATCATGCGCACACACACACACACACACACACACACACACACACACATGCAAAGGGTCTCCCACAGACCTGGCAGATAAAAGCATAACAAAGTTAAAGTGTTACCTGCCTCTCCCGCCTCAGACGTGTCACGGTGCCAAACACACAGAGTGTGTTTCCATGCCAACGCTGAGAGTACATCAGCATGTATGTCCAGGCGGGTGACGCCACAAAAACACCTGATGTATAAGAAACAAAAACACACACAACACATTCAGAGCTGCATACTACCATACTATTCCTGCAGTATGTGAATTTTCATATGCATCGACCTGAATTATGCAGATCCCACAATGCAATGCACCTGCCGTTTACAGTATGACAAATTAACCAAAAGTATCTGCATAATGCATTGTAAAAAAACGTTTTTTCGAAGTTGTAAATAAAACACATATTATTGGCGTACGTTTTACAAGAAAATACTAGCCCAGTTTTTCTACGTCAAAAATGTCACATTTAGTTCAATGTGTTACTTTCAGTATCTTTGAATGAAAAGTGTTTCAAATTAAAACTAGGGCTGGGAAACGATTATAATCACATCCAAAATAAAAGTTTGTGTTTACATAATATATGTGTGTGTGCCGTGTATAATTATTTTGTATATATAAATACACACACATGCATGTATATATTTAAGAAAAATTTGTTATTTATATATAAAATATTTATATTTATATATAAATTATATATAAATATATATACAGCAGATACATGCAAATATTTCTCAAATATATACATGCATGTGTGTGTATTTATATATACAAAATAATTATACACGGCACACACACATATATTATGTAAACACAAACTTTTATTTTGGATGCTATTAATCGTTGCACAGCACTAATTAAATCATTCACCCATTTTCTTCCAGTGTAACTTTCCGGTGTAACTCTATTATAATATGACGGAACGAAAGCTTGTGTTGCATACTGCATACACAGATGTCTACAGTATATATGCTGGCATCGTGCACTATAAATATTGTTAGCTCTTTGATGTTCTGCTTATGTTGCTCTCTGGACAAAGGTGTGTGGCAATGCAATATATAGTAAAGGATGTTCAATCCTGCAAGTCTTTGTTCTATTCTCAAAAGATCAGAAATATTTCAGGTGACCCGTCCAGATCTCTTCAGGCCTACAGCATCACACACACACTCACACACACACACACACACACACACACACACACACACACACACACACACACACACACACACACAAGGGCAATAATGATGGACCAGATGGGGTTTTTGAGCGAGCGATTTAGACGAGCTGCGGGTGGCTCATGAAGGACACACACACACACACACACACACACACACACACACACACACCAGGACTGACGTTCACCGCTGACTCACTAAATTACCAACAAACTGTCCTCTGGGTTCATAGAAAACTGATTTTAATCAGCCAAGTGTTAAAATACAAGTTCTCACTATGTTTATGCATGGAAATGTGTATGTGTATCTCTCTCTCTCTCTCTCTCTCTCTCTCTCTCTGTGTGTGTGTGTGTTTGTGTCCTGTTAAACCCTACATTTTGGGGACAAAATGTCCTTAAAAAGATGGCTATATCCAAAATCCTTGTTTTTGTGGGGACATTTTTTGGTCCCCATGAAGAAAACAGCTTATAAATCAAACTAAGTGGTGTTTTTGAAAATGTAAAGATGCAGAAAGTTTTCAGTGATGGGTAGGTTTAGTGTAAGGGGATACAGTTGTACAGTATAAAAATCATTATGTCTATGGAAAGTCCCCATAAAACACAACATGTGTGAGTGAGTGAGTGTGTGTGTGTGTGTGTGTGTGTGTGTGTGTGTGTGTGTGTGTGTGTGTGTGTGAGAGAGAGAGGGAGATAGAGAGAGAGTTTCTGTGTGTGAGTGTTGAAGCTGGTAAGAGCAGCTTCCAAATCCTCAGTACAGATCTTGCTGGATCATTCTGCTGCATTTGACATGGTTAACCACCAGATCCTCCTCTTAACCCTCAAGATTAAAGGAACCGCACTCCAAAGGTTCAAGTCTTACCTCTCAGTAGGTCCTTCAGGGTGTTGTGGAGGAGTGAGGTGTCGAAATCAAAGAAATCTTGCTACTGGAGTGCCTCAGGGCTCAGTGCTGGGACCGCTTCTCTTCTCCATCTACATCATCACTAAGATCTGTCATTCAGAAACATGGGTTTTCCTATCACTGCTACACTGATGACACACAACTCTACCTCTCAACCAGAGGATCCGACAGCAGCTTCTCGCATCTCGGCCTGACTGACAAACATTTCTTTCTGGATGAAGGCCCACCACCTTAAACTCAACCTTGCAAAGTCAAGTCAAGTCTCCTTCATTTAAATAGCACTTTTAACAATGTAGATTGTTTCAAAGCAGCTTCACAGTGATAATAGGACATTACAATAACAGAGATTGTTTTGGCTTTACAGCAGCTCTAGAATAAAGTAATTGTCCAGCTAAAGTTAGTTTTGATTGATTCACTTCCATTGCAAAGATCATTAGTTATTACCAACCATCAACCAGCAAAGTCAGAACTGCTCGTGTTCTCAGCCGACCCATCACTTCATCACAACTTCTTCATTCAACTAGGTTTGCCAACCATAACTCCATCCAGGACAGCCAGGATCCTTGAATTAATGAATTAAACTTCACAGACCACATTCCTAGAACTGCACGGTCCTGCAGATTTGCCTTATCCAACATTAGGAGGATCAGGCCCTTCCTATCGGAGCTCCACAACTCCTCATCCAAGCTCTTGTTCTCTCCAGACTGGACTATTGTAATGCGTTCTTGTTAGGGCAGCGCAATAATGAAGAAAAGTGCGATATGCGATACAATAATGCTTAAAGTGTGTAAAATAAACTTAAATTATCTTTAAAATATATTTTATTATTGTTTTTATTATTTGTTTTATTTGTATTTATTATTGTTTTACTGTCGCAAAAGAAGTGTTATTTTTACATCAGTGTAAACCACGGGTTGTTCAGGGTTTCAAGAAGGCCTACATTAGTTTTATTTAACAACAGAAATTAAATAATCAAATGTAAAAATAAAAGACTGCTTAGTTTTCAATGTATGAATAAAACATAACTGATTCTTATTAAAGCTACAAAAGTTATTCAGCCAAGAGCAGCGAGTGATTTTCGCTGTCTTTTGTTCATGACCCAGTTATTGCACGCTGTTGCGATATGCATATTGCTATATGTACATTTGCAATATTTTGATAATTTCGATATGTTGTGCAGCCCTAGTTCTTGTTAAACCTCTGCAACTGATCCAGATGTTGCACAAGAGTGTCTTTATTGAGCCGAAGAGACGCACGTCACTCCTCTCCACATAAACTTGCACTGGTTGCTAATTGCATCAAATTCAAGGCACGGATATTTTCCTACAAAACAACCACGGGCTCTGCACTCATATACCTAAACTCATTACTTCAGATGTTCTGCAAGTGAACGGCGCTTTGTGGTGCCATCAACCCAAAGAGACACAACCCAGCAAACAATAGCCATCATTTCACCGCCTAGGTTAACTATAGACCCAATGTAGTCCGGCTCTTACTAGCCAAAATAACCTTGAATTTGGTTACATGTCGTTTTTTACACTAAATAACTTGCAAGATGTATGATATTCCATCATGTAAGCAAAGTAAACAGTGATTACAAGGTGTTTGGTTTCATTTCTTCACTTATTTCATTTCTTTGTTATGACTAGTAATTGATGACTAGTCTATTCTTGCGGCTATGGTTTATACATCTATTAAATTTTGCCTTGTTTTAGCCTAGACGTCTGGGCTGTGTTTGGACGGCTATTAGACTTTTTTTAAGGTGCATTGTGTGATATTTAGGAGGATCTGTTGACAGAAATGCAATATAATATACATAACTATGTTTTCAGTGGTGTATATAGACCTTACATAATGAACCGTTATGTTTTTATTACCTTAGAATGAGCATTTCTGTCTACACACACCGCGTGTCCCTTACATCGACATGTTTCTACAGTGGCCCTGAACGGACAAACGCGTTTCATCACTATGTTGTTATTCGTGCAAAGAAGCGAATAAAACACTGACACAATGATGAACAAGTAACAATAATATTCGCAATAACATATCGTTTTACTGAATAATTAAGTAAATATAATTTCTTACTTTATCTTTGTAAAGAAACCTCATTGCTGAACTGGCTACTCTCTGCTGTCTCAGACGATGACATCACTTCCTGTCGCCCACCGTAACTTCTGTTGGTTGCAATTCGCAACCTCACCACTAGATGCTGTTAAAAATTACACACTGCACCTTTAAACGCAAAATTACCTGATGGGAATGAGCGGCCTGACAGGACAACTCCTGACTTAACCAATCACATGAGTCTGGGGGCGGGGCTATCTGTGTGTGTGGCCAATAGGAGATGAGAGGAAACCTGTCCGGACTCTTGCACCTGTCTGAACACCAGAGGAGTGTGTTCGTTGGCCTCGGCTCTGACGGGCAGCTGTCGATGTGCATCTCCTGGTGCTTCATCCCGGTGGTGACCGTCATGGACTCAGCAAACCTGCAGGGCACAAATCAAATGCATGTTTGACTTCATGAGGAGGTCTTTATGGTCTCTCACCTCTCTCTCTCTCTGATGTCTGAAGCCCCAGAAGCAAAGCCTTTGCCCCCTGCTTAAAGGTCAACAACCCCAATGAGAGAGAGAGAGAGAGAGAGAGAGAGAGAGAGAGAGGGAGGGAGGAGGTATTAATGAACAATATTAACACAACACACACTACAGCTCTCTCCCCATTTATATTGCATATTTTATATATATATATATATATATATATATATATATTTTTTTTTTTTTTTTTTTTTTTAATTGGACAACTAAATCAGTTGTGAATCTCATTTATGTCACATAAAAAGTGATATTTGTGTGGTTTTGCTGCCTATGTTGACACTAGGGTTTGAAACAGAGGTCATATCTTCTTTGCTGAGCAGCTCTACACACACACACACACACACACACACACATCTTGTACTGTAATCCTCTTAATCTGTCATTAAAACACTCTTTATACATGATGCCCAACTGTGTCCAACGACTGTGAAAGCATCAGCATCATAATCTATGAAGCCTGTATTTGTAATGCCTTTTACAAGTATTTCCTGCCTTTTAATGTATTAACAATGCTTTAAAATACACTTTATAATTAGCAGTTATGTTCTCTCTTATGATTAGTAATTGAAAGAACCTCAATAATGCATTATAACACTAATGTCACCATACTTCCTCATTTAAAGAGTATGATACATAAAAATACCCTGTTGATGCCAAATTTAATGTAGTTTACTGTACTGTTGAGTTGAAAATTATATTATTTATTATGAATTTACAATTAGTAAAAAAGTATAGAATGCATTACAATGCGCGTTATGCATTTTATATATATATATACACATACAGTACTGTATATATATTGTATATATGTGCAGAATAATAAAATGTGCAAAATGGCAATAATTCAATATACAAATGTGTATATATATATAAACTTGCATAATGCATACATTTCATACATACATACAGGGTGTATGTATTGTATGCACACAAATACACATGCACACACACAAACACGCATACAGTAAATGCATACATGTATATATACACACACACACACACAGTATACAACGGTACAGAATAACAGTACTATTGAGTTGAATATTATATTTTTTATATTTATTAAAACTGTTTTCACCCTAGCAACCACTCAGCAACCACACAGAACACCCAGAAAAATACATAAATAAATATAAGAAAGCACATAAAAACATTCGCAAAGAAAGCGTTCCATGAACAAACATCCCTTGCATGTTCTTCAGAAAATGTAAAAGTCTAGAGAAGACAGACCATGACCTCTGGCTTTGTGTTTCTGAGCAGTGTGATGTTTCTGTTACATGTGCGGTAAACACACACACACACACACACACACACACACACACACACACACACACACACACACACACACACACACACACACACACACACACACACACACACACACACACACCCCAGAGCTGCTTTCACAGTAACTAACCGCACACGCCTGCAAACACTCCTCAACAAGCACACGGGAGAACGAGAGAGAGAGAGAATAATCCAAAGGAACTGGCCTGATGTCCTTCCCTGATACCTCGTTCACACCGAGACCTGATCAACATGACAAGCTGTCCCTCCACACACACACACACACACGTTTAATATAGCAGTGTGTGTGTGTGTGTGATGTTTGTGCTCTCAGTGATCTGCTGCCGTGCTGCAATCTGGCCCTGATCTCTGAGCTAAACCCTTTGACACAGAGTTTTTAATTAAAACTACATTATGATTAACCAGGCAGAAGCCCTCCCCCCTCCACCTCTCTCTCTCTCTCTTTCTCTCTCTCTCTACTGTCTGTCTCTCCATCACACCCTTTCTGAGCAGGTCTGATTATAACTGACTATATGTGTGTGTTAAAGATGTGCTGAGCATTCATCTGTAAAATGTAAAAACATTTCATTCAACCCAAAAACAACCCAAGGGCTAGGAAAATATAGGACAGAACACATCTTGGGTTAATTTTACCCAGCAAATTGGGTTGTTTATTTAACCCAGCATAATGGGTTGATTTAACCCAGAATACTGGGTTGGTTCATTTTTACTATAGTACTGGCTTTTTTTTTCTTCTTTTGTTTTACTTCATACTGTACATGAATTAATGTTTATGGATTAACATAAATCCTCTTAAAAAAAAAAAATGCTGTATATTTCAGCATATATTTATACTCTATAACCTGTCCATAAACAACCAGTGTACAGTTCTGAGGACATAATTTACATTCAAAGCATTTATATCCTGTATCTTTTTTGATATATAACTGCAATAAATAACTGAACCTATGGGTTGTTATATTTGACTCAGGATCTGGGTAACACAATACTACCCAAAAACTAGGATGTTACGTCTGACCCAGGATCTGCGTTACACAGAAACTACCCAAACACTGGGTTACTATATCTGACCCAGGATCTGGGTAACACAAAACTACACAGACACATCTGGGTTGTTACGTCTGACCCAGGATCTGGGTAACACAAATCTACACAGACACACTGGGTTGTTGCGTCTGACCCAGGATCTGGGTAACACAAAACTACACAAACACTGGATTGTTATGACTGACCTAAGATCTGGGTATCACAAACACTGAAAAAAACAACCCAAAGAATTGACCCAAAAGGCTCAACCCAGGATTTGGGTAGAAAAAAGAACCCAAGATGTTTTTAGAGTGTATTTTGTAATTGATTTTGAACAAGATCCCTGTTCGTTTCAGTCTGATCTGAACACTTTGAGTTGAATATTTCAGCTCTGATAGATTTAAAGGGACAGTTCATCTGTTTGTTTCTATATACAGACACTCTAGTGACTAACCCCCCAAAACACCCTAGCAACCCCCCAAAACATACTATTTACCCCTCAAAACACCCCAGCAACACTCAAGTGTCATTCAGAAGATGTAAAAACAGTCGATGTTGCATCATTATGTAAAAGCAGCTTACGAGCGCAGACTTTCCCCATGTCATCGTCACGTCTCTCAGAGATGCTAAAAGCCACATTAGCCGTGTGAAGTGGGGTCAGAGGTCAGGAGGGCTGCAGTCGAGGGGTTAAAGGTCATGCACACACACTTTTCATGTCTAAAAACACTTCGTAACTGTAAGACGCTACACAGAGCTGCATAAAGTACCAGACATGCTCATTATGATGTATAAATAACTAGAGAACAGATGCATTGATATATTCATACAGAACTAATGCTGACAGTGATGAAGACGAGAAGTGATTTGTCATCCTCCTCCTCTGAATATTCAGGAGTCAGATGAGGTTGATTATTCTTCGATGCGCTGTGAAACATTTGCTGTGATTGCTTCGAGTCGTATTAATTAAGCAACACTGTTTTAAAGACGTGTTCCTCCTGAAAGCCTCGGTTTGGAGGAAGACAGAGAGAAAACAGATGCAGCTCGAGCTCGAGACCGAGGTGTGAAGAAACAGTCCTGTATAAGAACAGTGTTCTCGCTCTGTCTTACACTCTCTCTGACAGCAGTGTGTGTGTGTGAGAGAGAGAGAGAGAGAGAGTGTGCGTGAGTCTGTGTTTGAATGTGTGTGTGTGTGTGTGTATGTGTGTGTGTGTGAGAGAGAGTGAGTGTGTGTGTGCGTGTACTTGTGTGTGAGGGAGATTGAGTGTGTGTTTGTGTGTAAGTGAGTGTGCGGGTGAGTGAGTGCGTGTCTGTGTGAGTGTGTCCTCCTCCATCTCTAGGTTCAGGTTGGTGTGTGTGTGTGTGTGTGTGTATCCTCTATCTCCAGGTCCAGGTTGGCACGGCTCTTGCCCTTGCCCTGCCGATGCCAGCCGAGGGCACAAGCTGCCCAATGGTCCAGCTAATCAGATGCATCTCTGTAGGGCACTGACCTGTGCCAGCACTCGCCACCCTGAGAGACAACAGACACACACTGATCACATGACCTCCGTAAACACAACTCTCCACACACACACACACACACACAGATCACATGACCTCCGTAAACACAAATCTCCACACACACACACACACTGATCACATGACCTCCGTAAACACAAATCTCCACACACACACACACTGATCACATGACCTCCGTAAACACAACTCTCCACACACACACTGATCACATGACCTCCATAAACACAACTCTCCACAAACACACACACACACACACACACTGATCACATGACCTCCGTAAACACAACTCTCCACACACACACACACACAGATCACATGACCTCCGTGAACACAAATCTCCACACACACACACACTGATCACATGACCTCCGTAAACACAACTCTCCACACACACACACACACACACAGATCACATGACCTCCGTAAACACAAATCTCCACACACACACACACTGATCACATGACCTCCGTAAACACAACTCTCCACACACACACTGATCACATGACCTCAATAAACACAACTCTCCACAAACACACACACACACACACACACTGATCACATGACCTCCGTAAACACAACTCTCCACACACACACACACACACAGATCACATGACCTCCGTAAACACAACTCTCCACACACACACACTGATCACATGACCTCCGTAAACAACTCTCCACACACACACACTGATCACATGACCTCCATAAACACAACTCTCCACACACATACACACACACACTGATCACATGACCTCCGTAAACACAACTCTCCACACACACACACACACACACTGATCACATGACCTCCGTAAACACAACTCTCCACACACACACTGATCACATGACCTCCGTAAACACAACTCTCCACACACATACACACACACACACACACACACTGATCACATGACCTCCGTAAACACAACTCTCCACACACACACACGGATCACATGACCTCCGTAAACAACTCTCTACACACACACTGATCACATGACCTCCGTAAACACAACTCTCCACACACATAGACACACACACACACACACACACACTGATCACATTACCTCCGTAAACACAACTCTCCACACACATACACACACACACACACACTGATCACATGACCTCCGTAAACACAACTCTCCACACACACACACATACTAATCACATGACCTCCGTAAACACAACTCTCCACACACACACACACACACACACACACTGATCACATGATCTCCGTAAACACAACTCTCCACACACACACTGATCACATGACCTCCGTAAACACAACTCTCCACACACACACACACTGATCACATGACCTCCATAAACAAAACTCTCCACACACACACACATACTGATCACATGACCTCCGTAAACACAACTCTCCACACACAATCACACACACACTGATCACATGATCTCCGTAAACACAACTCTCCACACACACACACACACACTGATCACATGACCTCCATAAACACAACTCTCCACACACACACACATACTGATCACATGACCTCCGTAAACACAACTCTCCACACACAATCACACACACACTGATCACATGATCTCCGTAAACACAACTCTCCACACACACACACATACTGATCACATGACCTCCGTAAACACAACTCTCCACACACACACACACACTGATCACATGACCTCCGTAAACACAACTCTCCACACACACACACACTGATCACATGACCTCCATAAACAAAACTCTCCACACACACACACATACTGATCACATGACCTCCGTAAACACAACTCTCCACACACAATCACACACACACTGATCACATGATCTCCGTAAACACAACTCTCCACACACACACACACACACTGATCACATGACCTCCATAAACACAACTCTCCACACACACACACATACTGATCACATGACCTCCGTAAACACAACTCTCCACACACAATCACACACACACTGATCACATGATCTCCGTAAACACAACTCTCCACACACACACACATACTGATCACATGACCTCCGTAAACACAACTCTCCACACACACACACACACTGATCACATGACCTCCATAAACACAACTCTCCACACACACACACATACTGATCACATGACCTCCGTAAACACAACTCTCCACACACACACACATACTGATCACATGACCTCCGTAAACACAACTCTCCACACACACACACATACTGATCACATGACCTCCGTAAACACAACTCTCCACACACACACACACACTGATCACATGACCTCCGTAAACACAACTCTCCACACACACACACATACTGATCACATGACCTCCGTAAACACAACTCTCCACACACACTCACACACACACTGATCACATGACCTCCGTAAACACAACTCTCCACACACACTCACACACACACTGATCACATGATCTCCGTAAACAAAACTCTCCACACACACACACATACTGATCACATGACCTCCGTAAACACAACTCTCCACACACACACACATACTGATCACATGACCTCCGTAAACACAACTGTCCACACACACTCACACACACACTGATCACATGATCTCCGTAAACACAACTCTCCACACACACACACACTGATCACATGACCTCCGTAAACACAACTCTCCACACACACACACACACTGATCATATGACCTCCATAAACACAACTCTCCACACACACACACATACTGATCACATGACCTCCGTAAACACAACTCTCCACACACACTCACACACACACTGATCACATGATCTCCGTAAACACAACTCTCCACACACACACACACACTGATCACATGACCTCCGTAAACACAACTCTCC
>JAPDVR010000010.1:45709299-45734299 GCA_026230005.1 Gila orcuttii
GGATCTGTTTTCATGAGTGTGTGACGGGTCGAGGATCTCATAAGTGTGTGACGGGTCGAGGATCTGTTTTCATGAGTGTGTGACGGATTGAGGATCTCATGAGTGTGTGACGGGTCGTGACGGGTCGAGGATCTGTTTTCATGAGTGTGTGACGGGTCGAGGATCTCATGAGTGTGTAACGGGTCGAGGATCTGTTTTCATGAGTGTGTGTCGGGTCGAGGATCTGTTTTCATGAGTGTGTGACGGGTCGAGGATCTGTTTTCATGAGTGTGTGACGGGTCGAGGATCTGTTTTCATGAGTGTGTGACGGGTCGAGGATCTGTTTTCATAAGTGTGTGACGGGTCGAGGATCCGTTTTCATAAGTGTGTGACGGGTCGAGGATCTGTTTTCATGAGTGTGTGACGGGTCGAGGATCTCATGAGTGTGTAACGGGTCGAGGATCTGTTTTCATGAGTGTGTGTCGGGTCGAGGATCTGTTTTCATGAGTGTGTGACGGGTCGAGGATCTGTTTTCATGAGTGTGTGACGGGTCGAGGATCTGTTTTCATGAGTGTGTGACGGGTCGAGGATCTGTTTTCATGAGTGTGTGACGGGTCGAGGATCTGTTTTCATGAGTGTGTGACGGGTCGAGGATCTGTTTTCATAAGTGTGTGACGGGTCGAGGATCTGTTTTCATGAGTGTGTGACGGGTCGAGGATCTCATGAGTGTGTAACGGGTCGAGGATCTGTTTCCATGAGTGTGTGTCGGGTCGAGGATCTGTTTTCATGAGTGTGTGACGGGTCGAGGATCTGTTTTCATGAGTGTGTGACGGGTCGAGGATCTGTTTTCATGAGTGTGTGACGGGTCGAGGATCTGTTTTCATGAGTGTGTGACGGGTCGAGGATCTGTTTTCATGAGTGTGTGACGGGTCGAGGATCTGTTTTCATGAGTGTGTGACGGGTCGAGGATCCGTTTTCATGAGTGTGTGACGGGTTGAGGATCTCATGAGTGTGTGACGGGTCGAGGATCTGTTTTCATTAGTGTGTGACGGGTCGAGGATCTCATGAGTGTGTGACGGGTCGTGAATCTGTTTTCATGAGTATGCGACGGGTCGAGGATCTGTTTTCATGAGTGTGTGTCGGGTCGAGGATCTGTTTTCATGAGTGTGTGTCGGGTCGAGGATCTGTTTTCATGAGTGTGTGACGGGTCGAGGATCTGTTTTCATGAGTGTGTGACGGGTCGAGGATCTCATGAGTGTGTGACGGGTCGAGGATCTGTTTTCATGAGTGTGTGAGTGACGGGTCGAGGATCTGTTTTCATGAGTGTGTGACGGGTCGAGGATCTCATGAGTGTGTGACGGGTCGTGAATCTGTTTTCATGAGTGTGCGACGGGTCGAGGATCTGTTTTCATGAGTGTGTGTCGGGTCGAGGATCTGTTTTCATGAGTGTGTGACGGGTCGAGGATCTGTTTTCATGAGTGTGTGACGGGTCGAGGATCTCATGAGTGTGTGACGGGTCGAGGATCTGTTTTCATGAGTGTGTGACGGGTCGTGGATCTGTTTTCATGAGTGTGTGTCGGGTCGAGGATCTGTTTTCATGTGTGTGAGGGGTCGAGGATCTGTTTTCATGAGTGTGTGACGGGTCGAGGATCTGTTTTCATGTGTGTGACGGGTCGAGGATCTGTTTTCATGAGTGTGTGACGGGTCGAGGATCTGTTTTCATGAGTGTGTGACGGGTCGAGGATCTGTTTTCATGAGTGTGTGACGGGTCGAGGATCTGTTTTCATGAGTGTGTGACGGGTCGAGGATCTGTTTTCATGAGTGTGTGACGGGTCGAGGATCTGTTTTCATGAGTGTGCGACGGGTCGAGGATCTGTTTTCATGAGTGTGTGTCGGGTCGAGGATCTGTTTTCATGAGTGTGTGACGGGTCGAGGATCTGTTTTCATGAGTGTGTGTCGGGTCGAGGATCTGTTTTCATGAGTGTGTGACGGGTCGAGGACCTGTTTTTCATGAGTGTGTGACGGGTCGAGGATCTGTTTTCATGAGTGTGTGACGGGTCGAGGATCTCATGAGTGTGTGACGGGTCGAGGATCTGTTTTCATGAGTGTGTGACGGGTCGAGGATCTCATGAGTGTGTGACGGGTCGAGGATCTGTTTTCATGAGTGTGTGACGGGTCGAGGATCTATTTACATGAGTGTGTGACGGGTCGAGGATCTCATGAGTGTGTGTCGGGTCGAGGATCTGTTTTCATGAGTGTGACGGGTCGAGGATCTGTTTTCATGAGTGTGTGACGGGTCGAGGATCTGTTTTCATGAGTGTGTGACGGGTCGAGGATCTGTTTTCATGAGTGTGTGACGGGTCGTTGATCTGTTTTCATGAGTGTGTGTCGGGTCGAGGATCTGTTTTCATGTGTGTGAGGGGTCGAGGATCTGTTTTCATGAGTGTGTGACGGGTCGAGGATCTGTTTTCATGTGTGTGACGGGTCGAGGATCTGTTTTCATGAGTGTGTGACGGGTCGAGGATCTGTTTTCATGAGTGTGTGACGGGTCGAGGATCTGTTTTCATGAGTGTGTGACGGGTCGAGGATCTGTTTTCATGAGTGTGTGACGGGTCGAGGATCTGTTTTCATGAGTGTGTGACGGGTCGAGGATCTCATGAGTGTGTGACGGGTCGAGGATCTGTTTTCATGAGTGTGTGAGTGACGGGTCGAGGATCTGTTTTCATGAGTGTGTGACGGGTCGAGGATCTCATGAGTGTGTGACGGGTCGAGGATCTGTTTTCATGAGTGTGTGACGGGTCGAGTATCTGTTTTCATGAGTGTGTGACGGGTCGAGGATCTCATGAGTGTGTGTCGGGTCGAGGATCTGTTTTCATGAGTGTGACGGGTCGAGGATCTGTTTTCATGAGTGTGTGACGGGTCGAGGATCTGTTTTCATGAGTGTGTGACGGGTCGTGGATCTGTTTTCATGAGTGTGTGACGGGTCGTGGATCTGTTTTCATGAGTGTGTGTAGGGTCGAGGATCTGTTTTCATGTGTGTGACGGGTCGAGGATCTGTTTTCATGAGTGTGTGACGGGTTTGAGGATCTGTTTTCATGTGTGTGACGGGTCAAGGATCTGTTTTCATGAGTGTGTGACGGGTCGAGGATCTGTTTTCATGAGTGTGTGACGGGTCGAGGATCTGTTTTCATGAGTGTGTGACGGGTCGAGGATCTGTTTTCATGAGTGTGCGACGGGTCGAGGATCTGTTTTCATGAGTGTGTGTCGGGTCGAGGATCTGTTTTCATGAGTGTGTGACGGGTCGAGGATCTGTTTTCATGAGTGTGTGTCGGGTCGAGGATCTGTTTTCATGAGTGTGTGACGGGTCGAGGACCTGTTTTTCATGAGTGTGTGACGGGTCGAGGATCTGTTTTCATGAGTGTGTGACGGGTCGAGGATCTCATGAGTGTGTGACGGGTCGAGGATCTGTTTTCATGAGTGTGTGACGGGTCGAGGATCTCATGAGTGTGTGACGGGTCGAGGATCTGTTTTCATGAGTGTGTGACGGGTCGAGGATCTATTTACATGAGTGTGTGACGGGTCGAGGATCTCATGAGTGTGTGTCGGGTCGAGGATCTGTTTTCATGAGTGTGACGGGTCGAGGATCTGTTTTCATGAGTGTGTGACGGGTCGAGGATCTGTTTTCATGAGTGTGTGACGGGTCGAGGATCTGTTTTCATGAGTGTGTGACGGGTCGTGGATCTGTTTTCATGAGTGTGTGTCGGGTCGAGGATCTGTTTTCATGTGTGTGAGGGGTCGAGGATCTGTTTTCATGAGTGTGTGACGGGTCGAGGATCTGTTTTCATGTGTGTGACGGGTCGAGGATCTGTTTTCATGAGTGTGTGACGGGTCGAGGATCTGTTTTCATGAGTGTGTGACGGGTCGAGGATCTGTTTTCATGAGTGTGTGACGGGTCGAGGATCTGTTTTCATGAGTGTGTGACGGGTCGAGGATCTGTTTTCATGAGTGTGTGTCGGGTCGAGGATCTGTTTTCATGAGTGTGTGACGGGTCGAGGATCTGTTTTCATGAGTGTGTGTCGGGTCGAGGATCTGTTTTCATGTGTGTGACGGGTCGAGGATCTGTTTTCATGAGTGTGTGTCGGGTCGAGGATCTGTTTTCATGAGTGTGTGTCGGGTCGAGGATCTGTTTTCATGAGTGTGTGTCGGGTCGAGGATCTGTTTTCATGAGTGTGTGACGGGTCGAGGATCTGTTTTCATGAGTGTGTGTCGGGTCGAGGATCTGTTTTCATGAGTGTGTGACGGGTCGAGGATCTGTTTTTCATGAGTGTGTGACGGGTCGAGGATCTGTTTTCATGAGTGTGTGACGGGTCGAGGATCTCATGAGTGTGTGACGGGTCGAGGATCTGTTTTCATGAGTGTGTGAGTGACGGGTCGAGGATCTGTTTTCATGAGTGTGTGACGGGTCGAGGATCTCATGAGTGTGTGACGGGTCGAGGATCTGTTTTCATGAGTGTGTGACGGGTCGAGTATCTGTTTTCATGAGTGTGTGACGGGTCGAGGATCTCATGAGTGTGTGTCGGGTCGAGGATCTGTTTTCATGAGTGTGACGGGTCGAGGATCTGTTTTCATGAGTGTGTGACGGGTCGAGGATCTGTTTTCATGAGTGTGTGACGGGTCGTGGATCTGTTTTCATGAGTGTGTGACGGGTCGTGGATCTGTTTTCATGAGTGTGTGTAGGGTCGAGGATCTGTTTTCATGTGTGTGACGGGTCGAGGATCTGTTTTCATGAGTGTGTGACGGGTTTGAGGATCTGTTTTCATGTGTGTGACGGGTCAAGGATCTGTTTTCATGAGTGTGTGACGGGTCGAGGATCTGTTTTCATGAGTGTGTGACGGGTCGAGGATCTGTTTTCATGAGTGTGTGACGGGTCGAGGATCTGTTTTCATGAGTGTGTGACGGGTCGAGGATCTGTTTTCATAAGTGTGTGTCGGGTCGAGGATCTGCTTTCATGAGTGTGTGACGGGTCGAGGATCTGTTTTCATGAGTGTGTGTCGGGTCGAGGATCTGTTTTCATGTGTGTGACGGGTCGAGGATCTGTTTTCATGAGTGTGTGTCGGGTCGAGGATCTGTTTTCATGAGTGTGTGTCGGGTCGAGGATCTGTTTTCATGAGTGTGTGTCGGTCGAGGATCTGTTTTCATGAGTGTGTGACGGGTCGAGGATCTGTTTTCATGAGTGTGTGTCCGGTCGAGGATCTGTTTTCATGTGTGTGACGGGTCGAGGATCTGTTTTCATGAGTGTGTGTCGGGTCGAGGATCTGTTTTCATGAGTGTGTGATGGGTCGAGGATCTGTTTTCATGAGTGTGTGACGGGTCGAGGATCTGTTTTCATGAGTGTGTGACGGGTCGAGGATCTGTTTTCATGAGTGTGTGTCGGGTAGAGGATCTGTTTTCATAAGTGTGTGACGGGTCGAGGATCTGTTTTCATGAGTGTGTGACGGGTCGAGGATCTGTTTTCATGAGTGTGTGACGGGTCGAGGATCTGTTTTCATGAGTGTGTGTCGGGTCGAGGATCTGTTTTGATGAGTGTGTGTCGGGTCGAGGATCTGTTTTCATGAGTGTGTGACGGGTCGAGGATCTGTTTTCATGTGTGTGACGGGTCGAGGATCTGTTTTCATGAGTGTGTGTCGGGTCGAGGATCTGTTTTCATGAGTGTGTGTCGGGTCGAGGATCTGTTTTCATGAGTGTGTGACGGGTCGAGCATCTGTTTTCATAAGTGTGTGACGGGTCGAGGATCTGTTTTCATGAGTGTGTGTCGGGTCGAGGATTTGTTTTCATTTGTGTGACGGGTCGAGGATCTGTTTTCATGAGTGTGTGACGGGTCGAGGATCTGTTTTCATGAGTGTGTGTCGGGTCGAGGATCTGTTTTCATGAGTGTGTGACGGGTCGAGGATCTGTTTTCATTAGTGTGTGATTGGTCGAGGATCTGTTTTCATGTGTGTGACGGGTCGAGGATCTGTTTTCATGAGTGTGTGACGGGTCGAGGATCTGTTTTCATGAGTGTGTGTCGGGTCGAGGATCTGTTTTCATAAGTGTGTGAAGGGTCGAGGATCTGTTTTCATGAGTGTGTGACGGGTCGAGGATCTGTTTTCATGAGTGTGTGACGGGTCGAGGATCTGTTTTCATGAGTGTGTGTCGGGTCGAGGATCTGTTTTCATGAGTGTGTGTCGGGTCGTGGATCTGTTTTCATGAGTGTGTGACGGGTCGAGTATCTGTTTTCATGAGTGTGTGACGGGTCGAGGATCTGTTTTCATGTGTGTGACGGGTCGAGGATCTGTTTTCATGAGTGTGTGACGGGTCGAGGATCTGTTTTCATGAGTGTGTGTCGGGTCGAGGATCTGTTTTCATGTCTGTGACGGGTCGAGGATCTGTTTTCATGAGTGTGTGACGGGTCGAGGATCTGTTTTCATGAGTGTGTGTCGGGTCGATGATCTGTTTTCATGAGTGTGTGTCGGGTCGAGGATTTGTTTTCATGAGTGTGTGATGGGTCGAGGATCTGTTTTCATGTGTGTGACGGGTCGAGGATCTGTTTTCATGAGTGTGTGACGGGTCGAGGATCTGTTTTCATGAGTGTGTGACGGGTCGAGGATCTGTTTTCATGAGTGTGTGACGGGTCGAGGATCTGTTGTCATGAGTGTGTGACGGGTCGTGGATCTGTTTTCATGAGTGTGTGACGGGTCGTGAATCTGTTTTCATGAGTGTGTGACGGGTCGAGGATCTGTTTTCATGAGTGTGTCAAGGTCAAGGTCACTTTTATTTATATAGCACCTTAAAACAGGTGCTATACCTGCTGACCAAGGTGCTTCACAAAAACACAATTAAAACACAATAAAAACAAACATCGTACAAAATTACATAGTATAAAATTTTAACTCACTAAGGCTACATATCCTCAGTTATGAGTACGCCTGAGAAAAAAGATGTGTTTTCAAAGCTGACTTGAATGCATATAAAGAGGAAGCTGACCTAACATATTGAGGTAACGAATTCCACAGCCTCGGACCCAAAACGGAAAAAGCTCTATCACCTTTCGTTTTCAAGCGAGAGCGAGGGATAGTTAATAATTTTTCAGTAGATGATCTAAGAGTTCTTAGTGGAGAGTATGGACAAATGAGGTCTGTGATATAAACTGGAGCAAGACCATGCAAAGCTTTAAATACAAAAGTCAAAACCTTGTATTCAATTCTTAACTTGACCGGTAACCAATGCAAATGTGATAAAATAGGGGTGATATGCTCACGTTTTTTCTTACCCATTAAAAAACGAGCTGCTGCATTTTGTACTAGTTGCAAGCGCATTAATGAAAAATGGTTGAGACCGGCAGACAAAGCGTTACAATAATCTAGCCTTGTTGAAATGAAAGCGTGAATGACTGTCTCTAGGTCACCAAAACATAAAATAGATTTTAGTTTTCGTAAGCTCCTGAGCTGAAAAAAACTGCTTCTGACAACCGAGTTTATTTGCTTGTCGAATTTTAACTCAGAGTCGACAATGACACCCAGGTTTTTTACATGAGTGCGGATGTTAGCTTTCAGAGGTCCTAAATCAGAGGTCAGACTATCTACCAAATGGGGGGCACCAAATAAAATAACTTCAGTCTTGTTTTCATTTAACTGAAGAAAATTTTCACCCATCCAACTTTTAATGTCATTTACGCAGGCTAATAAATCGGATAAGGACTTAGACCCAGATTTTATTGGCATGTACAACTGGGTATCATCCGCATAAATATGATAAGGAATCTGATAAGATTAAAAAATGTAACGAAGAGGGAGCATATATAATGAAAATAAAAATGGTCCCAAAATGGAGCCTTGCGGTACTCCCCCCGTGACAGGAACAGGTGATGAATGAAACTGACCGATCTCAACAGAGAAACTCCTCTCAGAGAAGTAAGATTCAAACCACTCTACAGCTGAATCACAAATACCAGCCTCAGTTTTTAACCTATTTAAAAGAATACAGTGATCCACTGTATCAAAAGCTGCACTGAGATCCAACAATACCAGAACTGCACAATTTCCGGAATCCACAAATAATAACAAGTCGTTTACCACTCTTGGCAAGGATGATTCAGTACTGTGCTTGGATCTAAACCCAGACTGAAACGGATCCAGTTTATTGTTCTCAATTAAGTAAGGGGATAACTGATTTAAAGCAGCTTTCTCCAATACTTTCGACAAGAAAGGCAGTTATCGAAATAGGCCTAAAATTATTAAAATCAGATGTGTCCAAATTTTCCTTTTTAAGCAGCGGATGAACTACTGCATGTTTGAAGCAAGATGGAACGGAACTCGTTTGAAAGGAACTGTTAATGACAGAAATGAGATTTGGTGCAACTGAGTCCAGAACTTCCTTTAGTAATCTAGTTGGTATAACGTCAAGTGAACAAGTGGTCGATCTTAAACTGGACACTATATTCGTTAGTTCAGAATGTAAGATCGGATGGAAGTGTGAAAATTTAGCTCTACTCCGAGGCAAACGCCAGACCTTCTGGGATGGATTCAGTACAATCTGTGATTTAATGCAAAGGATTTTGTTTATGAAAAAGCTGCAAAACTTCTCACACAACTCTGTGCTCTGAACAATACCAATCTCAATTGACGAATTTAATACTGAATTTATAGTAGCGAACAAAAACTTTGGACATTGGGAATTTTGAGCAATCAAATTAGAATATTTAGACCTTTGAAAGGCAGCCTCCTCTTGAAATTTGTCTAAGGAATTTTGTAATAACTGGTAGGAGATTTGTAATTTATCCTTCCTCCATTTTCTTTCTGCTCTTCTACACTCTTTTCTTAAAGTACGAACTTTGTTTATCCAAGGCTGTTTTTTTGGTTTTAGTGTCCTGACTTTACGGGGGGCGATTTCATTTAAAATCCCAGTACATGATATATTAAAACTAACGACCAAGTCATCAACATCAGAATACTGTGTAGTGACACCTACTGGGAGTTATTTAAAAGCCTCGAAAAACTGTGCGGCAGTAGAGGAGTTGATAACTCTAGACAGGTAAGTGGAGGAGCTGTTTTCAGGTTTTAAAGCAGGGATAGAACAATCAAAAATTATTGGCAGATGATCAGACAGCCCAGCATCACGAATGTCAATATTTACTATAGGAAAACCTGTAGTCATAACAAGGTCAAGAGTGTGGCCCTGCATATGTGTGGAGTCGGAAATATATTGTGTTAAGTTAAAAGAGTCTAAAAGTTGAGTGAACTCTCTTACAAGTGGCTTTTGTGGGCAACAAACATGTATATTGAAATCGCCTAAAAGCAAAACATCATCAGCTTTTGTGGCCAAATTAGATAGAAAATCAGAGAACTCAGTTAAAAAATCCTTATTGGATTTTGGTGCTCTGTAGATTAGGGCACAAAGCACAGGTTTCGGTAAATCGACTTTACAAACCAAAGCCTCAAAACTGGAATAAGAGTCTGTAGAAAAAAGCTTACATAAAAACAAGTTCTTAAAAATCACAGCGACCCCCCCACCACGACCAGAAGTTCTAGGGCAACTGAGATAATTACAGTTCGTAGGGCAGAGTTCAGATAAAGAAGTTCGATCGTCTGGAGTGAGCCATGTTTCAGTAATGAAGAGAAAATCCAAGTTATTTGATGAGAAAAAGTCATTCAGCAAAAAAGTTTTGTTTGCAACAGATCTGGCGTTTATCAAAGCCATTTTAGGTGGCATCATGTTATTTCCCAAAGAGGAGGATTCATGAAGGAAGGTTTTTGATACGAATTTTAGGGGAACAAGTTTCACATCACGCTTCAATTTCTTCCAGCTCGGTGACAACCGCTTTGTAGACCATATAACCGGTATCTGCCCAGAGATTGCAGTGGAAGCTGGAAAACTTGACCGGCGGGAACCCCGATGAATTTATCTCGGCCGTCGGATGATCCCCAATTCAACGCACCGAGAATAAGTGCTCAGCGTCAGATGAGACTCATGAGACCATCCAAACGCTTGAGTTCTAATGCAGTGTAGTTGATTGACACACCGCTACAAGCCGGTGGTAAAGACATTTCAAAGGGGTAACGTACACTATTCCAAGTGACGAAAATCCCCAAAACAGTCAATAAAGTCCAGCTGCCACACAACAATGTGGTCATGATACAATTCCCCCTTAGAGAAAACACTCACCATGTACTGAGTCTAATACAAATCCAAATGACCGTCAATGATATATATCCATGCGTGGTCCATGAAAATATTTCCTTTACCCTGTTTTCAACTCCACGATGTGAACAGCAAACGTGTACGGTAATCCACTCAAGCAGATGTCATGCATGAAGCTACTCCAAAAATGGGCCCAAAATGTAGATCCGTAAATCCAAAAACTGCTGATCCACAATATAACAAGATGCCGCAGCTCTTGAAACGCTTTGTATTGTCCCAGACGCGACTACAACAAGCGCAGTCGAGCGGCGACTCAGACGAAAAAAATTTAAAAACAGATTAAAACAGATCTTATATAAACTAATAAAAGTAAATCAAACAAATTAAAGTATAAAAACCCGGGAGAGTAGCGGCAGACATCCACGCACAGCGTACACTCTCAACCGGAAGTACGTATGTGTGACGGGTGTGTGAGTGTGTGACGGGTCGTGGATCTGTTTTCATGAGTGTGTGACGGGTCGAGGATCTCATGAGTGTGTGACGGGTCGTGGATCTGTTTTCATGAGTGTGTGACGGGTCGAGGATCTCATGAGTGTGTGACGGGTCGAGGATCTGTTTTCATGAGTGTGTGACGGGTCGAGGATCTCATGAGTGTGTGACGGGTCGTGGATCTGTTTTCATGAGTGTGTGACGGGTCGAGGATCTCATGAGTGTGTGCGGGTCGTGGATCTGTTTTCATGAGTGTGTGCCGGGTCGAGGATCTCATGAGTGTGTGAAGTGTCGTAGATCTGTTTTCATGAGTGTGTGCCGGGTCGAGGATCTCATGAGTGTGTGCGGGTCGTGGATCTGTTTTCATGAGTGTGTGCCGGGTCGAGGATCTCATGAGTGTGTGCCGGGTCGAGGATCTCATGAGTGTGTGACGGGTCGAGGATCCGTTTTCATGAGTGTGTGACGGGTCGAGGATCTCATGAGTGTGTGCCGGGTCGAGGATCTCATGAGTGTGTGACGGGTCGAGGATCCGTTTTCATGAGTGTGTGACGGGTCGAGGATCCGTTTTCATGAGTGTGTGACGGGTCAGGATCCGTTTCCATGAGTGTGTGACGGGTCGAGGATCTGTTTTCATGAGTGTGTGACGGGTCGAGGATCTGTTTTCATGAGTGTGTGACGGGTCGAGGATCTGTTTTCATGAGTGTGTGTCGGGTCGAGGATCCGTTTTCATGAGTGTGTGACGGGTCGAGGATCCGTTTTCATGAGTGTGTGACGGGTCGAGGATCCGTTTTCATGAGTGTGTGACGGGTCGTGGATCCGTTTTTCATGAGTGTGTGACGGGTCAAGGATCTGTTTTCATGAGCGTGTGACGGGTCGAGGATCTGTTTTCATGAGCGTGTGACGGGTCAAGGATCTGTTTTCATGAGTGTGTGACGGGTCGTGGATACGTTTTCATGAGTGTGTGACGGGTCAAGGATCTGTTTTCATGAGTGTGTGACGGGTCGAGGATTTGTTTTCATGAGTGTGTGTCAGGTCAAGGATCTGTTTTCATGAGTGTGTGACGGGTCGAGGATCTGTTTTCATGAGTGTGTGAAGGGTCGAGGATCTCATGAGTGTGTGTCGGGTCAAGGATCTGTTTTCATGAGTGTGTGACGGGTCGAGGATCTGTTTTCATGAGTGTGTGACGGGTCGAGGATCTGTTTTTATGAGTGTGTGACGGGTCGAGGATCTCATGAGTGTGTGTCGGGTCAAGGATCTGTTTTCATGAGTGTGTGACGGGTCGAGGATCTGTTTTCATGAGTGTGTGCCGGGTCGAGGACCTCATGAGTGTGTGTCGGGTCGAGGATCTGTTTTCATGAGTGTGTGACGGGTCGAGGATCTGTTTTCATGAGTGTGTGACGGGTCGAGGATCTGTTTTCATAAGTGTGTGACGGGTCGAGGATCTCATGAGTGTGTGCCGGGTCGAGGATCTCATGAGTGTGTGACGGGTCGAGGATCCGTTTTCATGAGTGTGTGACGGGTCGAGGATCCGTTTTCATGAGTGTGTGACGGGTCAGGATCCGTTTCCATGAGTGTGTGACGGGTCGAGGATCTGTTTTCATGAGTGTGTGACGGGTCGAGGATCTGTTTTCATGAGTGTGTGACGGGTCGAGGATCTGTTTTCATGAGTGTGTGTCGGGTCGAGGATCCGTTTTCATGAGTGTGTGACGGGTCGAGGATCCGTTTTCATGAGTGTGTGACGGGTCGAGGATCCGTTTTCATGAGTGTGTGACGGGTCGTGGATCCGTTTTTCATGAGTGTGTGACGGGTCAAGGATCTGTTTTCATGAGTGTGTGAAGGGTCGAGGATCTGTTTTCATGAGTGTGTGTCGGGTCAAGGATCTGTTTTCATGAGTGTGTGACGGGTCGTGGATATGTTTTCATGAGTGTGTGACGGGTCAAGGATCTGTTTTCATGAGTGTTTGACGGGTCGAGGATCTGTTTTCATGAGTGTGTGTCAGGTCAAGGATCTGTTTTCATGAGTGTGTGACGGGTCGAGGATCTGTTTTCATGAGTGTGTGACGGGTCGAGGATCTGTTTTCATGAGTGTGTGTCGGGTCGAGGATCTGTTTTCATGAGTGTGTAACGGGTCGAGGATCTGTTTTCATGAGTGTGTGACGGGTCGAGGATCTGTTTTTATGAGTGTGTGACGGGTCGAGGATCTCATGAGTGTGTGTCGGGTCAAGGATCTGTTTTCATGAGTGTGTGACGGGTCGAGGATCTGTTTTCATGAGTGTGTGCTGGGTCGAAGACCTCATGAGTGTGTGTCGGGTCGAGGATCTGTTTTCATGAGTGTGTGACGGGTCGAGGATCTGTTTTCATGAGTGTGTGACGGGTCAAGGATCTGTTTTCATGAGTGTGTGACGGGTCGAGGATCTGTTTTCATGAGTGTGTGTCAGGTCAAGAATCTGTTTTCATGAGTGTGTGACGGGTCCAGGATCTGTTTTCATGAGTGTGTGATGGGTCGAGGATCTGTTTTCATGAGTGTGTGACGGGTCGAGGATCTGTTTTCATGAGTGTGTGACGGGTCGAGGATCTGTTTTCATGAGTGTGTGTCGGGTCGAGGATCTGTTTTCATGAGTGTGTGACAGGTCGAGGATCTGTTTTCATGAGTGTGTGACGGGTCGAGGATCTGTTTTTTTGAGTGTGTGACGGGTCGAGGATCTCATGAGTGTGTGTCGGGTCAAGGATCTGTTTTCATGAGTGTGTGACGGGTCGAGGATCTGTTTTCATGAGTGTATGACGGGTCGAGGATCTGTTTTCATGAGTGTGTGACGGGTCGAGGATCTGTTTTCATGAGTGTGTGTCGGGTCAAGGATCTGTTTTCATGAGTGTGTGATGGGTCGAGGATCTGTTTTCATGAGTGTGTGAGGGGTCGAGGATCTGTTTTCATGAGTGTGTGACGGGTCGAGGATCTGTTTTCATGAGTGTGTGACGGGTCGAGGATCTGTTTTCATGAGTGTGTGACGGGTCGAGGATCTGTTTTCATGAGTGTGTGTTGGGTCAAGGATCTGTTTTCATGAGTGTGTGATGGGTCGAGGATCTGTTTTCATAAGTGTGTGTCGGGTCGAGGATCTGTTTTCATGAGTGTGTGTCGGGTCGAGGATCTGTTTTCATGAGTGTGTGACGGGTCGAGGATCTGTTTTCATGAGTGTGTGACGGGTCGAGGATCTGTTTTCATGAGTGTGTGACGGGTCGAGGATCTGTTTTCATGAGTGTGTGACGGGTCGAGGATCTGTTTTCATGAGTGTGTGACAGGTCGAGGATCTGTTTTCATGAGTGTGTGACGGGTCGAGGATCTGTTTTCATGAGTGTGTGACGGGTCGAGGATCTGTTTTCATGAGTGTGTGTGGGGTGGAGGATCTGTTTTCATGAGTGTGTGATGGGTCGAGGATCTGTTTTCATGAGTGTGTGATGGGTCGAGGATCTGTTTTCATGAGTGTGTGACGGGTCGAGGATCTGTTTTCATGAGTGTGTGACGGGTTGAGGATCTCATGAGTGTGTGACGGGTTGAGGATCTGCCGGTCTGCTCATCTGGAATTAAAGAGCAGAAAGAAGCGCTCGTGACATCAGCCAATCACAGCTAAACGCTGTGATTCATGAGTGTGACCCCCCCCCGAGGTCCATGAGTGCACACACCCCGAGAGACGGGCCCCGCCCCCCTCAAACATGAACTTGTGCCCCCTGACCCACATCTGACCCCACACACACACACACACACACACACACTTCTCCAGTACACCCCACTGAAGTGAGAAAATAAGACATCGTATCTATTAACACATCCGTCTGAGAGTGTGTGAGGAAAAAACCCCGGACCGACCGATGGATGGATGGAGAGGTGAGAGAGACGGTCGTCGCGGTAACAAGCTGCATCTCTGTTCAAACATGTGGAGGTGAAAATCTCACACACACACTCATATCACACATCGATCGCTCCGATTGATCCACACACACTCTGATCAATGGAGAGGAATCTGTCAGGGCATGTAGAGCTGAACAAAGGAAGCTCAAACAAACCACATTAGTGATGGTGAATATAAGTGAATATAATATAAGACAAAATGTCCTTACAAAGATGGCAATATCCAAAATCCTTGTGGGGATATTTTTTTGGTTCCCATGAAGAAAACAGCTTATAAATCAAACTAAGTATTTGTGTGTGTGTGTGTGTGTGTGTGTGTGTGTGTGTGTGTGTGTGTGTGTGTGTGTGTGTGTGTGTGTGTGTGTGTGTGATGGGCAGGTTTAGGGGTATGGTTAGTGTGTGTGTGTGTGTGTGTGTGTGATGGGCAGGTTTAGGGGTAGGGTTAGTGTGTGTGTGTGTGTGTGTGTGTGTGTGTGTGTGTGTGTGTGTGTGTGTGTGTGTGTGTGTGTGTGTGTGTGTGTGTGTGTGTGTGTGTGATGGCCAGGTTTAGGGGAAGGGTTAGTGTGTGTGTGATGGGCAGGTTTAGGGGTAGGGTTAGTGTGCTTGTGCTTGTGTGTGTGTGTGTGTGTGTGTGTGTGTGTGTGTGTGTGTGTGTGTGTGTGTGTGTGTGATGGGCAGGTTTAATGTAATTGGACTTAATGTAAGTGGACAGAATATACAGTTTGTACAGTATAAAAACCATTGTGTCTATGGAGAGTCCCAATAAAACGGGTGTGAGGGTGTGTAAGAGTGTGTTTGTCTTCATGCATGAGTGTGTGTGTGTGTGTGCGTCTGTGTGTGCGTGCGTGTGTATGTGTGTGTGTCTGCATGTGTGTGCTTACGTGTGTGTGTGTGTGTTCTGCACATGAACTGGCTCTCGGGGAATAATTGGGCTGATTCGGGCAGCGTTCTAACACTGGATGTGTTTCTGTAACGAGTTGAACTCGTTATCACGGGGAACCTTAATTACTGTGTTCTTACAGCATCTGAGAGCTGTGTGTGACTGCCTGCGCCCACAAACACACGAGATGCGCTTTTCTGCAGCACACAATTACACAAACATGTGAAATTTCAATAGTCATTGTAAATTATTAGGAAAAAAATGTAAATAGAACTGAGACACACACTTTCTATTTTTTTGGGGGGGATTTATATTTTATATTGTAGACTAACAGGTGAAAACAGTCTTGACAACAGTTTTGACTCAAATAAATACATTTACTTAATTTGTCATTCTACTCTTTTATGGGGGAAAAATATATATCTGATGCATTTTTTTAACAGAAAAAATTATGGTCTTCAGTGGAAAAAATAAATAAATCACATATTTACTGTAAATAATTTGGTGCAATAGTGCACTATTAAAAATAAGGTACTTTATCGGCTTCCATGAAGAACCTTTAACATCCATGGAATCTTTCCATCACACTTTATAGTGGAAAAATGTTCTTTAGATTATTAAAATGTTCTTCACACTAAGAAAAACGGTTCTTTTAAGAACTGATCACTGAAAGGTCCTTTGGGGATCCAAAAATGTTTTTTCTGTGGCATCACTGAGGGGAAAAAACTATTTTTAAGAGTGTATTGAAAATGTCCAACTTTAAACACTAACACACTACAAAGGTTGAATGGGCACTGAATAATATGTGTGATTACAATTATAATGTGTGATTTATGACAAATATAATATGAATACATTATATTTATAAGTAAACTCAGGTTGTAAATAATGAAGTGCTTCAGGAGAGGGAGTTATGATGGCACTGACAGTTTGCAATGTAAAAGGGTTTGCAACAACAAACACAAAAAGCAGTGTTCCTGTGGGTCAAACGCTTGCAACGCCAAGGTCATGGGTTTGATTCTCAGGGAATGCATGAACTGATCAAATGTAAACCTTTAGTGCAATGAAATTCACCATCTGCCAAATGCACAGATCTATAATGTTTTAGCACAAACAGCATTTCCTCAGAATGACCCATGTACTAAAATATCGATGCATCAAGATGAATTCACGAACAGACCGTCTTTAAAAACAGAAACACTTCAAGATGTCACAGACGTAGTTGCACGTTCTCAGTGTGAGTTTGTGCAGCTCAGGCTTGATTTCTCAATAGAAAGTTAATTAATAAGACTAACAAGGCTGTCTAAACATGTCTCCGTCTCTCTGGTGTTCAAAACTCGCTTTCGCATGACACGTATAGAGCGTGGCTTGATTTCCATGATGCATTTATGCATACGCAGACTTCCCCCTTTGAGAATTCATTTCCATGCACACACACACAAACGTTACCCGGAATATCACACACGACATTTACAGGTGTTAAAAGATACATATTAAAAATACAGTGCGAAATTCCTCTGATAAGAGAGTGTCTTCCAACCCGCCTGCTCTGAACGACAGAGAGGGAGAGAGAGAGAGAGAGAGAGAGAGAGAGAGAGGGAGAGGGAGAGAGAGAGAGAGAGAGAGAGAGAGAGAGAGAGGGAGAGGGAGAGAGAGAGAGAGAGAGAGAGAGAGAGAGAGGGAGAGGGAGAGGGAGAGGGAGAGGGAGAGGGAGAGAGAGAGAGAGAGAGAGGGAGAGGGAGAGAGAGAGAGAGAGAGAGAGAGAGAGAGAGAGGGAGAGGGAGAGGGAGAGAGAGAGAGAGAGAGAGAGAGAGAGAGAGAGAGAGAGAATTCTCTGCGAGTCGTCTGGATTTTTGGCCGTGTTTGTTAAAGCGAGTCGAGTCTTAAGAGAAAGTGCTAAAATATACAGTGAGAGAAAGTGAGAGGAGTGATCCGAGAGGGGGGGGGGGGGGGGGATGAGAGAGAACAGAAACACACCAACATGAGATCGACTGATGAACGTCCTGAGAACGTTTGCACAACCTCTTCAGAACTAAACAACTGCAGTGTGTGGATTCAGATACAGAAATATATCTGTCCTCAGAAGAGGGTTAAATCTGACAAACATTTGGGTCTGATAAATTACAGAATATTTACTTTATTTTACGAGTATGTTCGTAAAGGTCAAAATTATTAAATAAAGTTGTTTTTTTTAAATATTAAAGAATAAAATTAAATAAAGCGTTTGTGTTATAGTTTGGGGCTGTTGTCAGTAAGAACTTAACATAAAAATTGAAGCCTATGATAATAAATAAATAAATACGTATTGGAAGTCTAACAATGGAAGTCTATGATATATTGTTTTTAATTCTCCTAAATAAATAAATGTTCCCAAATGTAAAAATGGCCAAAAAAAATATATATATACACTGTATATAAAATAAAATAATACAAAATAAATAGTTTCTGTAGTTGTTTGGGTCTGTAGTGAGTAAGAAATTCACATAAAACAATGGAAGTCTATGATAATATGTATTATAATAAATAAATAAGTAAATTAATAGTTTAATTTATAGTTTGTGTGTAAAATCAGAGTAATAATCTCTCCACATTCATTTTATTCAATTTAACATTTTTTTTATTTAATCAAATTCAATAGCTCTATACTTTTACTTTTCATGTCAACAGTTTATTTGATTACTTCTCCTCAGTACTTTAAAGAGATTTCCATCAAGTGAACTTGTGTGCCGAACATCTCCACAGCATTTGAGACAGAAGACAAAGTTGTGTGGATAAAACCGGCATGAACACAACCTCATCAATAACACCCACACAACTAAAGCCATCAATTATTCCACAATCCTCTTTAAATCCGCATCAAACCCTCCCGATCTCCCAGCGAATCGCCTCAATCAGGCCTTCATTAATTTTCCACCTCCAGTCTTTCTGTTCAGCCCGGTTCTCCTTCAGCAAACTAATGGAGCAGAAAAGCAAACAGAAAGCACAACAAACGCTGAATAGAGAGGCGGCTCTGAACAGATTCAATGGTCTCTGAGCCTCACTTTAACCTTCAGCATCTCATCCCTCCCCCCCCCCCCCCACCCACCCACCCACCCTCATGTTCACTACAGGGGCCCGGAGGCCATGCTAATTAATGGCCCCGCTCTCGGGCCCCTGGACCAGCCTCAGATCCAGTGTAATGAACGGATTAAGTAGCTGTATTAAGACCTATTTAACCTCCAGCACTTGCCCTGTTTCAATACGCATTAAAGAGCTCTTTAAACAGAGTGGCGGTCTCAATTAAGACACACAAAGACTAACACGAAGAAAGCGTTGTGTGGGGGGGGGGGGGGGGCATCTGCCTAGAGCACACAGAGAAAAAGAGAGAGAGAGAGAGAGAGAGAGAGAGAGAGAGAGAGAGAGAGGGATGATGCAATGACATCAGCAATCGCAGCAGAAACAACCTTGCATGCATGTAAATGCGTGAATGATGCAAATGATGCACTGCAAAAAATTATTCTTACTTTGTATTTTTGTCTTGTTTTCCCAATACAAATATCTAAAGATTCTTATAAAACATTCAGTCCCTATTGATTCTGTTTGGTCAATAGCTGTGTTTTATTCACGATAAAATAGGGCTATGACCGCTTCACCCAACGGTTCTATGTATCACTACACAACACCCCTAGCAACCACTCTTAGCAACGTAAACACATGTTTGATCTCATTGATATAGAGGGAATGCATTAAGGTCACTTTCCCGCCGGAACACGCCCCCTCAGCCGGACTGAGTGGCAGAAGAGCAGCTGCGTGACTGGATTTAATAGATGAAACTGCGAAAACGCGAGTAAAACAAACGATTATCAGTTTAAACTAAAGATTGGACTCAATATAGTGTTCCTTACAACTTACTAAAGATCCAGTGATCCATGGATATTGACATTCAGCCAGGAATCGTGTTTCCTGACATTTATATGTGCCTGATTTTGACACCGGGGGAAATACATACAGCAAATTTGCCTGTGAACGCTTTATATAAATACAATATAGGCAGGTCTAAATCCAGGTGATCACTTATGTTATATATATCATCATATCGTCTAGACTTAAAACTTGTACAGTTTTTTGTCAGTGTTTATTAAATTCAGCATATTGACACAAAACTGATAACTGCAAATCCACCTTTCGCTGCATGGAGTCCAGTTGTTTTTGCCACTTAAGTGGGCGTAACCGCAGTCACTCCGTCTCCGGCCAACGTTGACGTCACATGCATACCCTCTATTGTTCATTGAAGCTTATGCGCCAGAGAAACAAGGGCGCCGCCATCTTTGGAATATTGTCTTTGAACTTCCGTTTTTGCGGTCGCTCTGTATATCTCTATGGGATTGCTGTCCAGGAGTAATTAGCTTTTGAAGTGGATTTACTTGATGTAAAGTTAACAAAAGTTACCATGAGGATTGTAATGTTTAAAGCAGATGTCTTAACAAATGTCAGTATACCGGGAAGATTTTAAAATGAGCCGTTCATTTATAAATAGGCAAGATCGCTGTGAAAATACAGACCGGAAGACAAAAGACAACGAGCGCAGCGCTGAAAAGGGGAGGGGCTACATAAGCTCTATAGAATAGACCGAGTAACCGAGTGTATCTGCATTTACAGTAGACAAAGCATTTTCCTTCAGTTCAGTCCTATATTCATAATAAAAAAAAAAATCAGTTTGAATGTCCGCAGTGATGTCTTGTCCTTTTAACAAAGGGGTTTTCCCGGATAGTCATCTGTCAGTTGCGTCTTCCTTCTCCGTGATCACACGTTTGAGTCCTTTCGATGTAAAAGTCGTCTCTACTGACCGACTCACTCATAAAGACAGTCTTTGCCGCCATCTATTGGCGAAATAATGTATGTAACTTCTGTTGCTGTTTACGGTTAGGGACTATTTTTTCCAGCGGAAAGAATGCTTTTGGTGATTTTACTTCATGAACGTTGCATAGAATAAAAGCAATAAAGTAGGCTACTCGAGGTTAGTGTTGTATAGTGAATAAGTCACGGCTGACTCGAGCCTAACAACGCCCTTCAGCCGTGACTTCTTCACGATACAGCACAGCCTCTCGTAAGTTATTGCTTACTTAAAGAGGACTTATTATGCTTTTTTAACAAAGTTCTAGTTATACTGTAAATGAGTGTCACTGTTTGTGAACTCCCTGAAACGCATCCATTGTAGTTTTAAGTTTTCTTCCGGGAACAAACACGTCATAATATTCCTCATTTAAATAATTCATATGCAGAATAAAGGGGCGGGGCCTGGTTGAGTGTTGAAGCTAGTGGTCACGCAAACTCTGAATCAACATGCACCTATAGGCCTATATGTCATAATCATTTGTTAACAGACAAGTATTCACTACTTTAATGAGCTCATTGATTCTGCCCTAAATTATTACATTGTTTAAATTAATAATTTTTTAGCTAACTATGATTTGTATATGTACATTTCTGAAATACATAACTTAAGACAGTTTCCTCTGATAACAGATCACTCTAAATTGTAATGTGGACTCATGCATTTTCTGTAAAGCTGCTTTGAAACGATGTGTGTTGTGAAAAGCGCAATACAAATAAATGTGAATTAAAAATTCAGTATTTTTAAAATATCGGTGTTGGCCAATATGTTTTTCTGATTGGCCGATGTGTTAGAAGCGGGACTTTTATTTAGATTCAATTGCCATCTAAAGTATAAGCAAGTTTATTTTAAACATTTATTTTTAAAACTTATTTCATATTTATTTCTAATTTATTAAATAGTAATTAAAATAAATATAAATGATTATATATCGGCTCTATATCGGCCACCCTGCTATCTAAGATATCGTCATTGGCATCAGCCATCAAAAAACCAATATCGGTCGACCAGTTGAAACTGGCAGTTATGGTAAGGGGCGGGACATTTCCCAAACACGCTCGAAGCTCTTGACCAATCACAACACACTGCTCCAGCCGACCAATCAGAGCACAGTGTGCTTTTCAGAAGGAGGGGCTTCATAGAGATAGGAACTAAAAAGAGCAGTACTGACAGACTAAATAAAATAATTTGGACTATTTGATAGAAAATCAAAGCCACACGTCTAGCCAAGTTGAGTTCCAAATTTGAATTCGATATCACAAAAATTGAGACGCTAAACACATTTAAAATACCATTTCCATAGTAACCCAATGTCCAATTTCAAAACGGTTTCCACAGGACGAATTCTAAGTGACGCCTAGTTTATGATGATTACTTAAATATTGACAGCTAATAGACTATAACATAAAAAGAAATCTGCCAGTGGGGTCAGAGAAATAAACTTAATTTAAAAAGAAAAACTACTTTATTCTTCAAAACAAAGGCAGATATTTGTTCTTGTTTAAAGCATAAACTCACTTCACTTTGATACATTTTTCAGAAAACAAGACTTATCTTCAGTCGCTTTGCTTCTCAAGTAAATGCATCTTGAATGTTTAGATATTTGGACTGAAAAATAGTTTTTTTGCAATGTGCGTGTGTTGATTAATGCATGAATATGATATGCATACCTCATATCTCAAGCAGTGGAATCAAGTCAATCTCTCTTTTATTGATTATTAAAATGATTATTTCGTTCTAATATTATTGCTAGCAAGTGGCAAAGATTAAAACATACACTTACTGAATTAAACATTAGTAGATGTATTTATACTAAAGCTGGGATCTTTAGACAGTCAAGCTTGTAAAAGTGCAGTAAGATTATAGTGTAAAGAATGAGATCAGTTCTAATACTAGTCAAATACAGAGCCAGTGAAATACAGACGGAGAGTGTGATGTTTAGTGTAACACTAATGGATGATGGGTGTAATGACAATAAACTAGAAACTAATCTAATATCTAAAAGACAATCTGGGATGTTTATACTTAATTTGACAGCACAAACACAACAACATGAGTTAAAACAACATATAGGTCTTATATGAGCTCCAATAGTAGCCTAATACTTTACAATATAATACAAATACTCCAATACTTTACTAGTCAAGTCGGACCAGATGCTTATTAATCAAACAAGAAGATTAGTTCAAACTACTTCAATACTAGTTAGCTCTAATACCAATGACAAAGACAATCTAAGATTTTTGTTATGCTTATTGCTATTGTACAAATATAAAAAGATTATTTCTAATTCTAGTTCTAATATCCACACACAAAAAAACTCTATCTTTAGCAGCTAAATTGTTGAAAGTGTGTTTGTCAGCGTGTTTCCCGCTCTTATTTAGTTTAGTTTTCTGATTTGGGTGTTGTGACCACTTACCAAGTTGAATTACTCAAAATAATTGTCTTTAAAATGACAGCGTTTCGCAGACATCCATATGCATGTTTTACACACACACACACACACACACACACACACACACACACACACACACACACACACACACACACACACACACACACACACACACACACACACACACACACACATAGTGAAATCTATTTTCTAAGTTGATCTCTCGAGATGCTGCAAAGCGCAAAGAAGGTGTCATGCCAGATCCCCTACCGAACAATACTTCCATTGTTCACTTCGGTAAAGCAAGCTGTCACTGAGGCACGCTTCCCTCTTGTCTCTTTTTGTCGCCCACCATTCGTTTGTTGGTGAGGCGATGTGGGCCCGATGTGGCCCCAGTGGGGGGCCAAAAATGTTGCGCGTGGCAGGGCCCTAAATTTAGACATTTCTGCAAGTGCAAAGTCAGTGAAGGGCTTTTTTTTTTTTTTTTTTGAACACACACCACGGTAACGGCCCTAACCGATTCACACGCAATTAACAATGACCACTGACCGGTAACTTCAGCGTTATACGACGTTCCTCTGAGCCGCTAAGTGAGATTATATTAAGCGCTTATTATAATTCTCCCTCTTTTCTCTGTTCGTTTAACAATAGGCCTGTTTCACACATAGAAGAGAGGGCTGGAAAGTGTTAATGAGCCCGTGGATCTCAGGACGAGATACTCCGCGCTAACACACACACTCACACACACACACGAATGTTAATCCCTATCATTACGCAGAAACCTTTTCGTCTACACCAAGACCTCAGAGAGAGTGGCACTGGCCACAAACACACTTAACCCGGGTTTTCAGTGTTCAGAAAAACAAGCGGCATGTGTGAAGTAAACAGAGGAATCACGTTAAAAACAAGCGCATCCGTCGACTGGGAAGCGCCTGTAATCGTAAAATACTCAAATAAGACTCCCGATCTCTCGCACTTCAGCCTTTTATGCATGATTTAAAGGGATAGTACACCCAAAAATGAAATGTATGTCATTAAGTACTCACCCTCATGTCGTTTCAAACCCTTAAGACCTTCGTTCATCTTTAGAACACACATTATGATATTTTTGATGAAATCCGAGAGGTTTCTGAATCATAGACAGCAACATCACTGCAACTTTCAAGGCCTAGAAAGGTAGTAACGACATTGTTAAAATAGGCTATGTGATTTCAGTGGTTCAACCTAAATGTTATGAAGCAACGAGAATGCTTTTTGATTGTAAAAACATAACAAATATAACAACTTTATTCAACAATTTCTTCTCTTCCATGTCAGTCTCTGGTGCTGTTGATGTAGTGTAAACAGTGCAACACTTCCTGGTTCTATGTCAGAATGCTGGCTCACTATTGGCCGACGCTGGTCACGTGACCACTAGTACCAATAGATACTAGTCTAGACCAATAGACCAGAGCCGGCGTTCTGACATAGAACCAGGAAGTGCTGCATTGTGTTTACAACGTCAACAGTGTAGGAGATCTGACACAGTAGAGAAGAAATTGTTGAATAAAGTCGTTATTTTGGGGGTTTATTGTGCTTCATAACATTAATCTTGGACTATTTTAAAGATGTCTTTACTACCTTTCTGGGCCTTGAAAGTTGCATTGATGTTGCTATCTATGGAGGGGTCAGAAACCTTTCGGATTTCATGAAAAATATCTTAATTTGTGTCTTACGGGTTTGGAAGGACATGAGGGAGGGTAATTAATAATCATTTTCATTTTTGGGTGAACTAACCCTATAAGTCGTGCAATGGTTTACTGCTAATGGATGAATTCTGACGCCTCCAGTCGCAAAAATCCCTCCCCATCATAAGGCATTACCGTACCTCACACACAACCCTCCAAAAACAGCTTTAAAGTCTCTGCCGCGGTTGAGTTAATTAAGCTAACGCTAAGCCAGACCCATGATTCCTGTCAGAATCCACGAAACACGAACCTCCCCACTGGCCGAGTCTTAAACCGAACACCATGAGACCCATCAGACTCCATTAGGCTCTAGCACGCTAGCATTTTCCCGCTAGCCCCCGGGCCTGCGCGAGGGAGGGGCTTGTGGGATGATTGACAGCTGACAGTAGGGAAAGTGAGTTGCAGTAAGAGGCTCACGCTTGAGAAGAGGTTAACGGCAGATGGGAGGTGACATCGAGACACACACGCCGAGATCTGCGTTCCTCTCTTCATTACACACTCCAGTGATACTGTCACTCATGCTAGCAATCACAGGACGCAAGGACTGCTGGGAAGAGGTACGGGATGCCGAAACGCGT
>JAPDVR010000010.1:45736799-45786799 GCA_026230005.1 Gila orcuttii
GTACAGAGTAGAGTGCAGTATAGAGTGCAGTGTAGAGTAGAGTGGAGTAGAGTGCAGTGTAGAGTGCAGTGTAGAGTAGAGAACAGTGTAGAGTGCAGTATAGAGTGCAGTGTAGAGTAGAGTACAGTGTAGAGTGCAGTATAGAGTGCAGTGTAGAGCAGAGTGGAGTAGAGTGCAGTGTAGAGTAGAGTAGAGTAGAGTACAGTGTAGAGTAGAGTACAGAGTAGAGTACAGAGTAGAGTGCAGTATAGAGTGCAGTGTAGAGTAGAGTGGAGTAGAGTGCAGTGTAGAGTAGAGTGCAGTGTAGAGTAGAGAACAGTGTAGAGTGCAGTATAGAGTGCAGTGTAGAGTAGAGTGGAGTAGAGTGCAGTGTAGAGTAGAGTACAGTGTAGAGTCGAATAGAGTAGAAGACAGTGCAGAGTAGAATAGAGAAGAATAGAATAGAGTAGAAGAGAGTAGAATAGAATAGAGTAGAATAAAGTAGAGTAGAGTATAATAGAATAAAGTAGAATAGAGTAGCATATAATAGAATAAAGTAGAATAGAGTAGTGTAGAATAGAGTAGAGTAGCATAGAGTAGAATAGAGTAGAGTGTAGAGTACAGTGTAGAGTAGAACAGAGTAGAAGACAGTGCAGAGTAGAATAGAGTAGAATATAGTAGAGTAGCATAGAGTAGAGAAGAGTAGAATAGAATAGAGTAAAGAAGAGTAGAATAGAATAGAGTAGAATAAAGTAGAGCAGAGTATAATAGAATAAAGTAGAATAGAGTAGCATATAATAGAATAAAGTAGAATAGAGTAGAGTAGCATAGAGTAGAATAGAGAAGAGTGTAGAGTACAGTGTAGAGTAGAGTCCAGTGTAGAGTAGAACAGAGTAGAAGACAGTGCAGAGTAGAATAGAGTAGAATATAGTAGAGTAGCATAGAGTAGAGAAGAGTAGAATAGAGTAAAGAAAAGTAGAATAGAGTAGAATATAGTAGAGAAGAGTAGAATAGGTTAGAATAGAGTAGAATATAGTAGAGTAGCATAGAGTAGAGAAGAGTATAATAGAATAGAGTAGAGAAGAGTAGAATAGAGTAGAATATAGTAGAGTAGAGAAGAGTAGAATAGAGTAGAATATAGTAGAGTAGCATAGAGTAGAGAAGAGTATAATGGAATAGAGTAGAGAAGAGTAGAGTAGAATAGAGTAGAATATAGTAGAGTAGAGAAGAGTAGAATAGAGTAGAATAGAATAGAATGGAATATCACCACATGGATTTCTTCTAAATCTTTCCCTGTAAATTCAAGCAAGCAATTTGTTTCCATGACTTTCAAAACTTAAATTGAAGGAAAAATCCCTGTAGAGCTCGATTAAAGGTCTAATATTCACACAGTATATATTCACAGTGATTTTGCTGGTGATGTAAAATTAAGATGATTAATGAATATTTTTAGGATATTAAAGGCACTTTAGAACAGTGTGATGATTTGTTTCCGTCTCCTGTGTCTTATGCACAGAGCCGGACAGTAACGGAGTACATTTACTTGAGTACAGTACTTAAGTACAATTTTGAGGGATCTGTACTTTACTCGAGTATCATTTTTCGGGATTACTCATGACTTTACTCAAGTACATTTGAGAGGCAAATATTGTACTCTTTACTCCACTACATTTCTATCCATAACCGTGAGTACCCGTTACTTCTAAAAAAAAAAATTAAAAAAAGGAAAAAAAAAATCTTGGAAACCCTCAAGTTGTTGTTTCCCTCTCAAATGTGATTGGATTGTGCAGGCGCCACTGATTGGGACAGCCTATCAGCAAATCACCTTCACCTTCAGCTCTGAACTGACGCCAAAGTAAACTCCATGGTCAGATTTATGTGGGTGCAAATGTGGGTGCAAAAAAATCCATTAAAACTCTAGCAGAGGTTTGTCAGAGCGTTGCCATTGTGCATTGCCTTGTGGGCAAGTGAGAAATGTTAAATAAAGCAACATGGTAAAAAGATGAAAATGACTTGAATTAACTTTCAATTCCTTTTAGATTATCAAAGGTATTAACATTAACATTTTTCATAACTCCATGCAGGACGTTTCTGTACATAAATGTAAGCACGGTTCGCATACCTACCCGAAGTGATAAAATAAAATTTATAGGCAAAGACAAGTACTTTTAGGCATGGTTTGTAGGGACTTACAAACCTGCACACATATATTCGAACACACATAACTATAGAATCAATTCTTAATGCGCATGTGAACGCCATCAGCGTTTATCACAGGTTCAGTTTAAAGTCTGTTTAGAGACGGTGTCATCTTAGCGGCCCCTAATTTAATAACAAATGATCATTTAGACGGAAGTGAATCAATCAAAACTGACTTTAGCTGGAAAAAAACATTATTCAAGAACCGCTATAAAACCAAAACAATCTCTGTTACCTTAAATTATATGTTTATCTCTGTAAAGCCGCTTTGAAACAATCTACATTGTTAAAAGCGCTATATAAATGAAGATGACTTGACTTGACACTGTGGCAGTAGTAATGCAATATTTACAAAATTTACTCTTGTACTCTTGATACTCAAGTACTTTTAAAAACAAGTACTTCAGTACTTTTACTTAAGTAGACATCTGACTGTAGTACTTTTACTTGTACTTGAGTAAAATTTAGCAAGGGGTATCTGTACTTTTACTCAAGTAACGAAGCTGTGTACTCTGTCCGCCTCTGCTTATGCATGAAGGTGTTCAGACGTATTTTTATAGATCCTTTCTTTTAAAGTTCAGGAGAAACATTGCTGTTCGAGTCGGTAAGCGTGATTCATTTCAGTGAACAGCTCAAATTCTTCATTCTAACTAATCCATTTAAAATGATAATGACTACATGTGTTTATATGTTCTATATAATATTTAAATATATGTGTGTGCGCGTGCGCGTGCGTGTGTGTGAGTGTGTGTTTGTGAGCTTGAGTGTGTGTGTGTGTGTGTGTGTGTGTGTGTGCGTGCATGTGTGTGAGTGTTTGTGAGCTTGAGTGTGTGTGCGTGCATGCTTGAGTGCATGTGTGTGTGCGTGCATGCGTGTGAGTGTGTGTGTGTGTGTGTGTGCGCGTGTGTGTGTGTGTGGTGAAACAGCAGACAGATCAGGAGGTGATAATGAGCTCTACTCATACAGTGAGTGTGTGTGTGAGTGTGTGTGTGTGTGTGTGTGTGTGTGTGTGTGTGTGATTGAGTGCTGTCACTCATTCTGTCCGTCACCAGCTCTGATCGGCCAAATGGTAAAGATCAAGCGCCTGGCGTGAGCAGACGGGCTCCCAGACGCGCTGATGTCACATCCTGTGGCCCCCGGCCCTGTCATATGACTCAATACCCCCTACTGAGGGCCCGAGAGGTCCCACACCACACACACACACACTCTGTACTCACACAAACTCATAGTGGTACAAATGTGCACAAATACACTCCGTAATGACACACCGATGGGCAAAGACTGAAGACACAAACACTAATGAAATCCAGACACTTTACCACGGTAAAATCACTGTTTACACACGCATGAACGGCACAAACACACAAGAAACTCTTATTTAGCCAATCGGATCAATGTCACATAACTAGAATGAAGCTGTAGACGATCATCAGGCCTAAATTAATGCAGTCAATGGACAACACTGCAAAAATCATTTTCTTATTTAGTATTTTTGTCTTGTTTTTCAGTACAAAATCTAAACATTCTTAAATCAAGTTGCAAGCAAAGTGACATAAGATATAAAGTCTTGTATTCTGGAAAATGTTTGTGCTTAAAACAATAAATATCTGCCAATGAGGTCAGAGAAATAAACTTAGTTCAAAGGGAAAACATTTATTTTTCTGAGCCCATTGATATTTTCTTGTTTTAATCATAAATTCACTTTATTTTGATACATTCCTCAGAAATCAAGTCTTAATATCTGCAGTCACGTTGCTTCTTGTATCTTGATTTATGTTTAGATGTTTGTGCTGGAAAACAAAAATACAAAGAAAGAAAATAATTGTTATGGCAGTGAACTGACAAAAATGTAAAATCTGTAAAATCCGTCTTTACCTCCTGCATTTATTCCCGTCTTCAGATCCATATAAATGCATAAATCATCAGATCTGTCCTGCTCATCCGTCCACTGATCTGGAGACTCGTCTGGAAAACTGAAAAACAATTATGTGTGAATGAAACACAGAATAAATCAAAAGATAAAACATAAAATAAATAAATCAAAAGGTAAAACTTAAAATAAATCAACAAAAATGTATCAAAAGGTAAAACATAAAAGCAAATAAAAGAATAATAATAAAAAAATCAATCAAAACATAAAACATAGAATAATAAATAAATATACAAATAAATATATACAATTATAAATCAATAAAAAATAAAGCATTAAACTAAATAATTAAACGTACAAATAAGATATAAAAGTAAATAAACACAATTTAAAAAATATAAGACATAAAATAACAAAAAACAAATGACTTAATAAACAAATAAATAAATACAAATAAAAAATCAATAATTTTTATTTTTTTTATTTTTACTTTTATTAAAAGTTGTACATTTCTTGTATTGCACTTTGGTTTCAACATCTGTTGTTTTAAAATTTGCTTTAGAAATCAATAAACTAAACTAAAATATAAAATATAAAATAAACTAAAATCAATCAAAAGATAAAACATAAATAAATAAAATTTAAAATCAAATCAAAAGATAAAACTTTAAAAACAAATCGAACAAAATAGATCCAGAGCTAATCTGAAGTCTCACACTTTCATAATTCAAAATCATTTACATTCAAATCTACATTTCATATCATTTACTAACATATTATCCTGTTCTTGTATCTGGCAACACCAAAATCAAGGGTTTGCTTACACACACACACACACACACACACACACACACACACACACACACACACACACACACACACACACACACACACACACACACACACTCTCTCTCTCTCTCTCTCTCTCTCTCTCACACACACACACACACACTGATAGAATGTACTGTAAGTTGCATCAGCTAAATCCTTAAATGTAAATGTAACGTAAATGACTTTAACGATGCACTTTCTCTTTGAGAGTTTTCGTAGGTAACGTCTGATGCGCACGATTCTGTTATACTTTTTCTCAAGTACGTATGAGGAATCGGAGCTCATTATGGACTCTGGAGATGTGTCTATTCATTAGCTTCAAGAGGGTGTCATGCACATGAATTATGCTAACAGGATCTAATTAGCAGATGCAAATGAGGTTAGTCAAAATCGTAGAGAAAAGACAGAAGAAAAGCTCCATGGGAGAGTGGGAGCGCCGCAGCCCACGACCGCCCCCACGCTGGGCACCAAATGTGATGGTTCGCCCCTGCTGATCCCTTACAGGACACCGGACCGAACCATCAGCACAGGAGAGCAGGGTTCGACATGAGGAACTCGACCCGACGGATGGAGGGATGGATAAATGGACGGATGGATAAATAGATGGATGGATGGATAAATTGGATGGATAATTGGATGGATGGATGGATGGATAAATGGATGGATGGATGGATGGATAAATGGATGGATGGTTGGTTGGATGGAGGGATGGATAAATTGGATGGATGGAAGGATAAATGGATGGATGGTTGGAAGCAGGGATGGATAAATTGGATGGATGGATGGATGGTTGGATGGATGGATAAATGGATGGATGGTTGGATGGAGGGATGGATAAATTGGATGGATGGTTGGATGGATGGATAAATGGATGGATGGTTGGATGGAGGGATGGATAAATTGGATGGATGGATAAATGGATGGATGATAAATGCATGGATGGTTGGATGGAGGGATGGATAAATTGGATGGATGGATGGTTGGATGGAGGGATGGATAAATGGATGGATGGTTGGATGGATGGATAAATGGATGGATGGTTGATGGAGGGATGGATAAATTGGATGGATGGATGGTTGGATGGATGGATGGATAAATGGATGGATGGTTGGATGGAGGGATGGATAAATTGGATGGATGGATAAATGGATGGATGGATGGATGGATAAATGGATGGATGGTTGGATGGAGGGATGGATAAATTGGATGGATGGATGGATAGTTGGATGGAGGGATGGATAAATTGGATGGATGGATACATGGATGGATGGATGGAATGGATAAATGGATGGATGGTTGGATGGAGCGATGGATAAATTGGATGGATAAATGGAGGGATGGATAAATTGGATGGATAAATGGAGGGGTGGATAAATTGGATGGAGGGATGGATAAATGGATGAATAAATGGATGGAGGGATGGATAAATGGATGGATGGATGGATGGATGAATGGATAAATGGAGGGATGGATAAATTGGATGGATGGATGGATGAATGGATAAATGGAGGGATGGATAAATTGGATGGATGGAGAGATGGATGGATAAATAGATGGATGAATGGATAAATGGAGGGATGGATAAATGGATGGGTGGATGAATGATAAATGGAGGGATGGATAAATTGGATGAATGGATAAATGGAGGGATGGATAAATTGGATGAATGGATAAATGGAGGGATGGATAAATTGGATGGATGGATGGATAAATGGATGGATGGAAAAATCAACGCATAAATTGATAAATGGATGGATGGATGGATAAATGGATGGATGGATAAATGGAGGGATGGATGGATAAATGGATGGATGGATAAATGGAAAAATAAATGGATAAATTGATAAATGGATGGATGGATAAATGGATGGATGGAAAAATAAACGGATAAATTGATAAATCGATGGATGGATAAATGGATGGATGGAAAAATAAACGGATAAATTGATAAATGGATGGATGGATAAATGGATGGATGGATAAATGGATGGATGGATAAATGGATGGATGGATGGATAAATGGATGGATGGATGGATAAATGGATGGATGGATGGATAAATGGATGGATGGATGCAGTCAATCATGTTTGTTCGCAGTGCTTTAACTAATGTTAACAGTCATAACTTGATTTTAATAATGTATAAGTAAATGTTGAAATTGACATGAAACAACAATAATTCTACAGCATTTATTAGTTTTAAATTCTTAGTTCGTGTTAACTAATGAAACCATATTGTAAAGTGTTACCAATAAATGATATAAACATAAATTAAATAAATATAAAAGTTAAGTTAAATCAATTAACTTAATTATTTTTATTATTATTTAAAAATGAATAAAAAATAATCCATAGCGAACATAAACAAACCTGCTCACATAGTAAAATCATTTACAGTCAACTCAATATTTCATAATAATTAAAATAAAAATAAAATTCCATATAATTGAACAAATATGTGAATGGCTGGATGGATAGACATTTAAATAAATAAATAAATAATATAAATTAAATAAATGTAGTTATTTATTATTATTTCAAAATCAATAAAAATAAAAATAAAAATAAAATGAAATAAAAAACAATTAACTCCATATTTCATTGTCATTAGTATAAAAAATAAATTAAATTAATAAATCAATGAATAAATAAATGGTTAGGATAGATGTGAATAAATAAAATATATAAATCTATGTTAAATAAATAAAGTTGTTAAATCAGATAAATTAATTATTTTTTACATTTCTAACTAGGCTACTATTAATAAATATGGTTTATTTTATTTTTTTTATTTTTTTACATTTAAAAAATAAACCATAGCAAACATAAATAAACCAACTCACATAATAAAATAATGTACACTCAATTTAAAATAAAAAGTAAAAATTTTCATATTTACAAAATAAAATAAATTAATAAAGCCAAATAAAAAAAAAATAAAAAAAATATATAAAATCAAATAAAGGGTAAACCACAGCAGTACGAAACGTACAATAAAGGAATGTCCTGCGTGGACATAAACTCGCGCTGCTATACGCTTATTTCACGCAGCCGTTATTTTGAAATCGAAAGCGAGGCTGCGGTGGGAAGAAAACCGGAAGTGTCTCCTTTAATCATAGGAGAGTCGCGAATGCGATGGCTTATTGTTGTGTTTAATGTAGAAATTTGTTATTCTAAAAATGTACATACATTTCTTTCATACTTTAGACTATATACAGTGAAATTCATTTATATTTTTTTTTTTCAGAAAGTAAAAAAAAAAGCAGGAACGAACTATATCTACATATCCTATATTGGATATTAACATCCAATAGTGTAAATCGCGGCAGCAGCTTCAGGTTGGTAGTCCAAGGCATTGTTGTTTATCTGTACTTCCGGGGTTCTTCCCACCGGAGCCTCGCTTTCGAATTTAAAATAACGGCTGCGTGAAATAAGCGTATTGGATGAACAGTTCGCTTTGATTCTATTGAATTGAGAGTTAATCTAAAGTCATAAATCCTGGAAGCCGAAGGAACTCCGGAATCCGGATGCGAGAAGAACTCGCCCACCAGCGCCTGCCATCATGACATCAGCGGGCCCGGCTCCAGGCTGCTGGCACGGCCGTGTGTGTGTGTGTGTGTGTGTGTGTGTGTGTGTGAGGGGTCAGAGCGTCTCGGCCCGCGAGCGAAGGGTGCGCTCGACGACACGAGGCCTGACCCCTCGATGGGAACGTCGGGAGGCCAGTGACCGAGGATAAACGCACACAGAGAGACTGTGGCTACCCTTCCTGTGACCGACAGGGCCGAGAAGGCATGCCAGCATGTGTGTGTGTGTGTGTGTGTGTGTGGCCGTCATCGTTGAGTGAGCGCGGCGTGTGTGTGCTGTGCCAGGTTACCACATGAAGGTGAAATCAGTAATGCAGCGGATACAAACACAAACACACACACACACACACACACACACACTGAATGGACGAGAACGGAGTCACAAATACACCAAATATTCAATGAACTCGTTTCACAAGAGTTTGCTTCATATGGCGCTGAGAGGTTATTAGAACGCAAAATATTCATCACAAAAATACATGTGAAAATATTCACATAGGAAAAATAAAATAATCGAAAAGAAAAGAAAGCAAAGCAAAACAAAACAATAAAATAAGATAATTAAATGAAATTAATAAAATAAAAATTAAATGAAATTAATAAAATGACATAAAATAAAAAAATAAAATAAATAATTAAATTAAATTATATAATTGGTTTCCAGCATTGGACAAGTGGTTTGGAGAATGGATGGATATGAAATAAAATAACATAAAATAAAATGAAATAAATACGCTGAATGAACTAAAACATCTCAATATTTAATATAAACAAAATATATAATATAAAAAAACATAATAAAATAAATTAATATAAAACAAATAAATAAACTTTTTTTTTTTGTCTTAAAGCTGATTATGTAGTATTTTCCTATTAAAACAGGAAGTTGTTTTTAATAACCAGTAACTCGTATTTTCCATTTTCCACATGGTTTACAGCAGGGCTTCTCAAACTCAACTTAACTGGGGGCCGCTGGAGGTAGAGTCTGGGTCAGGCTGGGCCGCATCAAGTATTCCACAAAAAATAGTATTCAAGTAATCCAAAAAAAGGAGCACAACTGATCCAATCTTCTCAATCTTTATTATTAACGTTTCTTCTGAACTGTTCCTCTGAATTGAACATTCCTTTCTGTACATGATTGTTTCTTCATGAGCTGTCCTTCTGACAGTTGAAGTTCATTTTACAAACTTTCTTCGTTTTTTCCTTATAACACATCTTTGTGATGCTTCATTTTACAAACATTATTTTTCTTTTCCTTATAACACATCTTTGTGATACTTATATTTGCTCATGTCCTTTTTGTTTTCTTTATACAATATGATATTGTGGGGGGGGGGGGGTTCTCCTTAGAGAGCATCTGATTGGACAGAAATCAGATTGGTCCGGTTTTTCTAGAAGAGAAAGACTAAATTTTAATACGAGTTAAATATTAAAATATAATTGTCAAATTTTACTAGCATTTAGTGGAGCTCAAAGCTAAAAGACACATATTTTACCCAATAGGACTGACTTACACTGATGTTCACTCTGAAAACACAATCATATCAGTAATGTAACGCAACATTTTGGGCCGATGAAATTATGTTGTGGGCGGGGCTAATAAACTCAGATTTACATGGCAGAGATTACTGAGAGAACTGAAACTCTCGGCTTACACGCATGTTATGACGCAGATTTAGGATATTACTGTGCGTGCCAACATAGTCATAACGTTCAAGAAGAGAATGAGAATGAAACACACAAAATAAATATTTTCGTCTTCATACACTAAATCAAACCATTTCCAAACAAAATATTCACAAAATATTCCTGTCACTTTACTTTTTTCATGATTCCTCCAGTAACTCTTTACAATAAGATCTTGTTAGCATTAGTTAACATAAACCAACCATACAATATATTTACAGTGTTTATTAACCTTTGTTAATGTAAAACTGTAAATAGTTAATGTTAGTTCACTGCATTAACTCGTTTCAGGAATATGTGGAGTCCTGCACCTTCAGCTCTCTGTGTGTGTGTGTGTGTGTGTGTGTGTGTGTGTGTGTGTGTGTGTGTGTGTGTGTGTGTGTGTGAGTGTGTAGATGTGGCTCGGGTCTCCTCAGGGCATTATGTGACTCGAAATGAGAATGAAGCAGCGAGTGTGTGTGTGTGTGTGTGTGTGTGTGTGTGTGTGTGTGTGTGTGTGTGTGTGTGTGTGTGTGTGTGTGTGTGTGTGTGTATGAGTCACAGCGCTGCTGAGCCGCAGGTGGGTTGAAGGTTCTGGTCACCCACACACCTCTAGATCAGATCATTTAACCAGAACTCACCACAGGTGAACTAACTAAACACACACGACTGCAGAACAAAGGTCAACTAACCACGGGCGCTTGTATCTGCTCGACAACACACACGCACACACATACACATGCACACACACACACACACACACTCACTCACATGCACACACAAACTCACACTCACTCACTTACTTACACACTCACTTACACACACTCTCACGTGCGCACACACACACAATTTGTAACATTGTATTTTCTTTTTCTTGTCATTATTTGTTGTATGATGCTTTGGCAATATTGCACGTAGGGCCTAAACAATCATGCCAATAAAGTACTTTAAACTGAAGTGAACACATACGCATGCAGGAAATTTCTGTTGTTTTTATGCCATATTTTATGTGTAAAAACATACATTAATAAAAAAAATACAAATAATGTAAGAATTTACTGATACATTTTCTCCTACTTTTACTGGACTTTTAGGACTCTTACACAAGCACAACACGCAATTATCACACACAATGTCAAATGTTCCCTCTTCACGCGCTGGTTAGTTATAAATGAACACACTGTTACGGAACAGAGACTCACGACAAAAGGATATGAGTGAGAAACAGGTTTATTGAAGTGGAGTGGTGAGTACGATATTGGACATCACTGCTCATTATTTCTTTTGAACAAAAATCTTTAAAACAGGACAAATTCATCTGAGAAATTGCTTAAAAATATGCTTATATCCAATATACTATCTGAAATATCAGTTCAGTGCATCTTGTTTTAAGGATGTTTGGTGCAAAACAAGACTGAAAAACAGATTAAGACAAGCTTTTTTCAAATAATTAATTATTAAAGGTGACATATCATTAAAATCGGACTTTTTCCGTGTTTAAGTGCTATAATCGGGTCCCCAGTGCTTCTACCAACCCAGAAAACATTAAAAGTGAAACCCAGTAACTTTGTCTTGGTAAACCTTTCTCTGCAAGCATGTCAGAAAATACGCCGATCTGATTCCGTTCCCTTCTGAGTATGAGGAGGATCTTATTATAATATTACCGGCCCTTAATCTGCACGTTTACACACACCAGCCGACATTTGGTTTCGCAAGCGACAACAGAGACCAGTTCTAGCAATGGCAAAAGTTCGAGGAAAGCATGAAACTCATTTGCATTTAAAGGGACACACACACAAAACAGAGCGTTTTTGCTCACACCCAAAAAGCGGCAAATTTGACAAGCTATAATAAATGATCTGTGGGGAATTTTGAGCTGAAATTTCACAGACACATTCTGGGGACGCCATAGATTTATAATCCATCTTGTGAAAAGGGGCATAATATGTCACATTTAAACTGCATAAAGGAAACAATAAAAGTCTGACCTGCATCATGATGCAAAAATATCATGCAGTGAACATGCATATATATAATTCCTGTATCTGTGTGTGTGTGTGCTATTGTGTAAATGATTATATGAGCATCAGATGTGAGGGGTGAGCATGAACAGGCAGAGTGAAAATGAAAGCACAGATTTGTGGTGTTCAATGAAGCCCACCACAAATGTTGCACGCTCTCTTTCTCTCTCTCTCTGTTTGTCTTTCTTTCTCGTTCCCTGGTTGTGTTGCCCGGTCGCTTCAACACCTCCCACTCTCAGGTTTAGAGGCTCGGTGACCTCATGTAGGACTCCCCCCCGCACGGGTGGAGGGTGAAGGTGTGATTTCTGAGCTGATTGATGCTTCTGCAATAGACTCGAGCTCAGGAGCCGTTCTTATTCATCACACACACACACACGCACACACGCACACGCATCAGGGCTGACGCGCTGAGCTTTGCCAGGAGGGCCCGTCCCAGCCGCCAGCCCTCACCATCACAAAGGCTTTTCTCAAGTACCCAAACACACCCACACTCTTCAGACAGACGCTAGATTCAGCAATCAAAAAGCATTAACAAACTTTACTGGCTCCTGTAACAAAACTACAGAATAAAGAGTTCTTTGTGCAACTTAAAAAGGTCTTTAATTCATCTCCTTATTTGACATTTTTCAACTCTAAACTGTCTTAATAATTAATATTTGGATAATATAATAATCCTCAATATTGATTGCATTGATAATGATCTTCAATATACGGACTGCATTGATAATATTGCAATAATAATCTTCAATATATAGATTGCATTGATAATAATCCTCAATATTTGGATTGCATTTATAATAATCCTCAATATATGGATTGCATTGATAATATTGCAATAATAATATTCAATATATAGATCGCATTGATAATAATCCTAAATATTGGGATTGCATTGATAATAATCCTCAAAATATAGACTGCATAATAATCCTCAATATATGGATTGCATTGATAATATTCCTCAATATATGGATTGCATGTTTTGCACATTTAACAACTATGAATTGCATGTTTCACAGACAGATTTAATGACATAATGGGACACTTTCCAGACTGAAACTAAACATTGTCAATCATAATTTGAATATTGTGAGTGAGTTGAGGAAGATGTTGATTTTAAATGAAATTATGAAGATAAAGATTTTTTCTTTAGAAAACATGCACCAATGAATCAATCACAATAAGACCAAAAACATGAATCAATGATATATTTCAACCAAAAATGTAAATTCGGCCATCATTTACTCTTGCATCGTTCCAATCCTGTATGACTGTATGACATTTTGAAATATCTTTTTTTCTCTCCATATGAAAGTCAATGGGGTCCAAATTAAATGATGACTGAATTTTAATTTTGGTGAAAAATCTCTAAAAATATAAAGTGCATGAATTGCAATGCATGTTTAAGGAATTAAATAGATGTATTTATTGATTGATTTCACTTTAACCTAAATCTATTTCTACACAGTTACTCATATATACGACTTAAATTGAATTGAATGAGCATTGAACTAAATTGAGCTGAATAATGACACTACTATGTTCTTTAGACTTGCTTTATTGATGAATTGAATTTGTTTGATATTTTATGTATTTTGCAACATTAACACTGTTATTTTCATTTTTTACTGTTGCTTTGAAACAATATTGTATAGGATCAGACATATAGCTGACATCTTTTCTAGTGTGTTTTCTGTAATACTGATGATAAAGATATGCATGTAATTGATCTTTGCACCCCCGAAAAGAAATAAATTATCCTCTCAACCATCTCTGAATCTCTGTGTCGATCTGATTTAATCTAGTGTAGTTGTGCATGAACACCTGAATAAGCAACACATCTCTCTCTATGTGTGCCTGTCATGTGTGTTGCTGTGCGTTTAAAAACACATGCGGTTTGTGGGTAAAGGAGAATCTGGGGGTTGCTACACAACAGATTTGTATTAGAGGGAAAAAAAGGACATTAACACCAGGTCTGAGTCCAAACTGGGCAGGCTGTTTCTAGGCTGAGAGGTCCAAATCCTACAAGCCAAGACCTCTCTCTCTCTCTCTCACACACACACACACACACACACGGGCAGCATGTTCAGGGAAGATCGCATGTGTCTGGACTACCGTCATGGCTAACCTACAAGCACAGAAGGAAACGCAAACACCCAACAGACGATCCAAAGCAACACACTCCTGTCATGTGCTGGTGGAATTTCCCCACAGCAGCTGATCTGAGAACAGCCTGGACTTTCTCTCGCACTACACTTCGCTCGTGGGGCAGCGATTAGTAGTCGTGTTTCAAAGGACAACGTTAAGTTGGATAGTTTGAGTTTAATTAGCTAAGATGCATCAAATGAAACAAAAAGTTTAGAGGCGGATACTTTGAATTAGAGGATGGAGGAATGGATAGATGGATGGATGGATAGATGGATGGTGGGATGGATGGATGGATGGATGGTGGAATGGATGGATTGATGGATGGTGGGATGATGGATGGATGGATGGATGATGGATGGATGGATGGATGAATGGATTGGATAGATGATGGATGGATGATGGATGGGATGGGATGGATTGGCTGGATGGATGATGGATGGATGGATGGATGGATGGATGGATGGGATGGATTGGATGGATGGATTGGATGGATGGATGGATGGATGGATTGGATGAATGGATGGATGATGGATGGATGTATGGATGGGATGGGATGGATTGTATGGGATGGATGGATGGATGGATGATGGATGGATGGGATGGATTGGATGGATGGAAGGATGGATTGGATGGATGGATGGATGGAATGGATGAATGGATGAATGATGGATGGATGTATGGATGGGATGGGATGGATTGTATGGGATGGATGGATGATGGATGGATGGATGGGATGGATGGATGATGGATGGATGATGGATGGATGATGGATGGGTGGATGGATGGATGATGGATGGATGATGAATGATGAATGGATGATGATGGATGGATGGATGGGATGGATGGGATGGATTGGATGGATGGATGATGGATGATGGATGGATGGAGTGGATGGATAGATGGTTTGGATGGATAGATGGATTGGATGGATAGATGGATGGATGGATGGGGTGGATGGATGGATGGATGGATTGGATGGATGGATGGGGTGGATGGATGGATGGACGGATAGTTTGGATGGATAGATGGATGGATGGATGATGGATGGGATGGATGGATGGATGATGAATGGATGATGATGGATGGATGGGATGGATTGGATGGATGATGGATGGATGGATGGAGTGGATGGATAGATTGCTTTGGATGGATAGATGGATTGGATGGATAGATGGATGGATGGATGGATGGATGGATGGGGTGGATGGATGATGGATGGGATGGATGGATGGATGGATGGATGGATGGATGGATGGATGGATGGATGATGGATGGATGATGGATGGGTGGATGGATGGATGGATGGATGGATGGATGATGGATGGGATGGATGGATGGATGATGAATGGATGATGATGGATGGATGGGATGGATGGGATGGATGATGGATGGATGATGGATGGATGGAGTGGATGGAGTGGATGGATAGATGGTTTGGATGGATAGATTGATTGGATGGATAGATGGATGGATGGATGGGGTGGATGGATGGATGGATGGATTGGATGGATGGGGTGGATGGATGGATGGGGTGGATGGATGGATGGATGGATGGATGGATGGGATGGATTGGATGGATGGATGATTGGATGGATGGATGGATGGATGGTTTGGATGGATGATGGATGGATGGATTGGATGGATGGATGGATTGGATGGATAGATGGTTTGGATGGATTGGATGGATAGATGGATGGATGGATGGGGTGGATGGATGGATGGATTGGATGGATGGATGGATGGGGTGGATGGATGGATGGATGGATGGATGGGATGGATTGGATGGATGGATGATTGGATGGATGGATGGATGGATGGTTTGGATGGATGATGGATGGATGGATTGGATGGATAGATGGTTTGGATGGATAGATGGATTGGATGGATGGATGGATGATTGGATGGATGGATGGATGGATGGATGGTTTGGATGGATAGATGGATGGATGGATCCATCCAAAAAAACATTACGTCTATTGAGAGTCCCCATTTAGATAGCTAAGTAAACGTGCGTGTGTGTGTGTGTGTGTGTGTGTGTGTGTGTGTGTGTGTGTGTGTGTGTGTGTGTGTGTGTGTGTGTGTGTGTGTAAGCGGGTCTGTTTATCAGGAGTGCCTGCTGTCATCGGGCCTGTCGGGTGTGTGTGTGCGGCTGCTGGAGACCCATCTGATCAGCGTCTGAAACTGATCTGAGTCCAGTCGACAGGCGGCCCGTCCAGACTGTTTTACACCATCTCAGATAAATACACAGACCTCTTCTGTCCTGCACCTTCAATATTGAGATTCTCCTCATCAAAGACCAGCGATTCGCCAAGCAAGACGCCACTGATGACAAAGACGTCTATAAATGAAAATATGCTATGTTGGGATGAACCAATATGGAAAATTGGTCCTATAATGAAAATGATATATCAGATAACTGATATAATTGACAGGTTTTCTGTTTTTTAGTGATCAATTTCCAGGACTTTTCATATATATATATATATATATATATATATATATATATATATATATATATAAATAAAAGACAAGGATCATCTACTGAACTAATAATTTCCTCTCTCCAGAAGTATGTATAAGACATACAGTTTAAGGCCTTAACTATAAACCAGCTCTTTGATAATAGCTCTTAATTATACAATATTATAATAATATATCAACGACAGCTGTCACAGGCGACAAGAGCAATCTAAATGGACCGACTCATTTACCAGCGCTTTGATCATGTTCTCAGACATCAAAAGCTTGGTTTTTAAAGTACGTGTCCTCTGAAGGATGCAGCCTCTGAATGAGACACTTTCTGATCATTTGTCATTGGCGTTGTTTTAATTTATGATTACAAATAGCTCAGCCTCTCATTCTATACACGTACCCGTTTCCCCTATACGTTCCCCTATTACGCTATTTTAAAGATTCGTAATTGTTTTGGAGTCTCCTACAATATGCATCCAAGGTAAAAAATTTTTTAAAAAAATACTGTAATCAAGCTACTCTGCTCTGATTGATCAGATGACCCAGTCTGTTTCGATTGGTCAGAAACCAAACGCTCATTATCATATCTGAATCTCAGCTCTTGATACACAGTGATATTAACAACAGTAACGATTCTCATTCTCATCAAAGTGGATTTGCTTTGTCAGCAGAAAACAGCGTCTTCTCGACACGAACAACACGAACCAAACTCTTCCAATCTCAGATAAACTACAGTGTTTGAGGGCGGGGCTAAGAGACGCTGTTCAGCCAATCAAGACCATTATGCAAATTAGTTACAAGCCTACCCAGGTTCAGTTGGAATTAACACTGGAATTACTGACATTTCAGAATCGATTCTTTCTTTTAGGAGACAAAAACTCAATTTATCTGCACTTTGATCTATGAAATTTTGCAGACACTTTAACTTCACAAAACAGCTGCATTACACACTACATGAAAGGGAATATCCAACCCGATCTCATGACAATTCGTATGAATTTCACGAGGTGGCTAAATTCGTACGAATTCATGCGACCTCACTCGTACGATTATGTATTTTACGAGTTGCCCAATTCGTATGAATTCGTACGAATGACCTACCCCTGACCCCGCCCCTAAACCTAACCGTCACTGGGGTTTAGACAAATCGTATGAATTTGTACAAATCAGCCACATTTTACTCACTTGTACGAATTGGTCGTGAGATAGCATTGGAATATCCCAAAAAACACAAAATGGCACTTGATCACACAGAATACACTAAAAGCACTAGCATTACTCAACGTTATGATCCAAACCTTCTTATTTTCACAATCAGTTCAACTGATACGAGTAAATTAATATTAAAAAAAGCACAATAATGGCACTTGATCACGCAGAATACACTAAAAGCACATGCATTCCTGGTATTCACCCAACGTTATGATGTTATGATATTTCCACAATCAGTTGAAGTGAGTGCACTGGTTTCAGACAGACGAGGCCTGGGATTCCCTCTCTCTGTGGGGTCAGTTTTAAAGCAATAAACATGTCTTCATAAGCAGCATATGCCTGAGTAGACTGAGAGTCAGAGAGATGTGTGTGTGTTTCATAGCGAAAGGTGTAAAAACCTCTGACTCACAGAGACGGGCCTGACGGGCTGCTCCTGCGCTTGAACTGCTGTGGAGAAATGTGTCCGCTCGTTCGTCCCGAAGACAGAGAGGGAGAGAGAGAGACTGGAAATGCAGTTTCTGAGTCAGAGCTGGAGATGTGATAAAAGCCCTGCTTGTTCCCAGATAACAGCACTCGCGGGCCGCCGGCACCGGGCCGCATGCGGGAGTCACCGCGTGACCCCTACAAAGTGCACAGACACACACTCACACTCATGTTTGTTTAGCTATACTTGTGAGGACCTCTATAGACGTAATGCTTTTTATACTTATATTCTTGTGGGGACATTTGGTCCTCACAAGTAGCTAAACATTCCTTTTCACACATACACACACACACACACACATTCACACACACACGCACACACACACACACTCTTTCTCTCTCTCTCACACACACACACACACACACACACACAACACAACACAACACAACACAACACAACACAACAAAACACACAACACAACACAACACACACACAAGTGAAAAACCTTAGTTAATCTTAGCCACTTAACCCGTTACTCTAAAAACACACTCTGAGACTGACTGATTTCTGAACAGCATCTAATCTGATTATTTCTGCAATATTTAGTATGCACACACTGCATCGTATGCAAATATTCTGCAAAAATATTCTTTGCCAAAATACGTGCAGTATGCAAAGAATAATGTGTCCCATAATGCAATGTGCTCAACTTGCCCTTTTTCAGATTACAGTGTTGTTTTAGTATCGAGATGTGATTATATATATTTTTTTTATTTTGGTCATTTTTTTTGTGTGTTTTTGTCATTTTTAATAGTTTTTTTTTTAATATGGCTATATAGTTTTTACTGAACTTTATTTCCGTTTTAGTTATTTTAGTACATCAGGTGAGCTAAATAAAGTTACTATTTATTTAATTTAAAATGTTTTTTTATGGTTTTTGTTTTAGTTTTAGTTAAAGAACTAGAAATAATTACAGTTGTGATTTTGATACATTTATCGAGACTGACAAAAGTTCAGATATTTTATGCACAATTAAATCACAATTTTCTCAGATGCAACTTAACTACTTTTTATGTACAGATATTAAGTACAATAGTGTTCTAACATAAAATATAAATATAATCTAAAAATATAAAATAGAATGTTAGTACCCGTATGTAACAAAAACGATTTAAAAAATGTGTTGATTCAGGGTTCAATTATTGCCATATTATTAAAATAATTATAAGTGAAATAAGTTAAAGCACAAAAAAAAATACTGAAAAAAAATAAAATTTAAATAAATGAATCCTAAATAGCAATATTTAACTAATATAAATGACCAAAGCACATAACAAAAAATACTAAAAATTAAGCTAAAAAACTAAAAAGCTAATTCAAAGTATTAATAAATACTAAAACAGAATATAAATAACACCTAAATAACACAAGTGCCAGTGCAAATGCCCACACACACACACACACACACACACACACACACACACACACAGAGAGAGGCATCACTCTTTCTTCAAAGCATGTATCTGTGGCCTGCGCTGTCAAACTTTTAGCACCTGTCATCCTGCGGCCCGCCGGTCGATGTCTTCAGCGTTCTGAGAGGAGAGAGAGATCAGAGGCGAGAAACGGGTCAGGCCCGGCCCGGGGTCACACAGAGGTCAGCTCCGGTTAGGAGGCCAAAACTATACTAAACGGGACCAGATAGAAACGGTGCTTCACAAATCCGGTCCGTCTCATGCATGAGGTTATTCGTGGGAAGCTGATACTCAGGACTCATCCGTGTGTTTTTTAATGGTATTATGTGGTTCCCTTGGATGAATACAGGAGATGAGATCGAACTGACTGCATCGTTCCTTCAGCAGACGCGGCCAAACCCGCAGAATATTCAATCCGCAATCTGCATTTGTGCATATACGCACATCTAATCCACTGGCTTTATTGTGTTTTTTTGTCATCTTACAGAGGCTGGGGTTCAAAAATATCATGCAATTCCCCAGATGTGCTTTAGAACAAACACAGAATTTCATTTTATTTTGGAAAAGGAGTTTGTTCATGCAAAAGCCATCATGTTTTTCATGCAAAACTATCATATGGCTTTAAAAGATATAGTGCACGAGTTGCTTTTGTTATTTTCGAAGCTTGATAGAATCTGTTCTCATTGAATGAACAATTTGCAATATATCTTCCTTTCAGGAAGAAAGTCATACAGGTCTGAAGTGAGTAAATAATGGCAGAATTCTAATTTTTGTGCAATTTATTCCTTTAAATGTTATATTGGCCTTTTTACTGGAAGTACAGTATGAAAAGGACCAGATTGGATTAAACAGCTGAATTTCCACAACATTCATTATCAAAGAAAAGCGATTTACAGAGGCCTTAATTAGTATTAAAGAGATAGTTCACCCAATAATTATAAAAAAAATAAAAAAAAAAATCTTACACTTACATACCCCAACTGCATTTCTTTCTTTCTTTTTCTGTGGAACATAAAATAAGATATTATGAAGACAAACTTTGGACCCCATTGACTTTCAATGTGTGCACAAAATTACCCACTGAAACATGTTTCAAAATATCTTCTTTTGTGTTCTATAGAAGAAAATAGGTCATATAGTGAGTAAATGGTGACAACGTTCACATTTTTGACTGATTTACTCCTTTAAATGTCATGGTTGACAAAAAGGGGTGAAACAGAGAGAAACTGGACAAGATTAACAGGACTAAAACATGTACAAAAATCATTATTTACTTATTTACTGTTGTTCGAATCCAGTGTGCATTTCTTTTTTCACAGAAACATCATTGACTTTCACTGTATGGACAAAACAATAGACATTATTCTTATAATCTTTTGTGTTTTTTACACAAAAAAGAAAGTCATGCAGTGATGAAAAAAATGGCATTTTGAGATGATTTACTCCTTCAAATGTTATGGTTGGTCTTTTCACTTATAGAACATTAGGAAAAGGATAAGACTGAATGAAAAAGAGAGAAACTAAAAAAAAAAATCACCATTTACTCAGCATTATGACTTTCCAATCCAGTATGCATTTCTTTCATACATTTCTTTTTGTGAACAAACTTAAACTGTGGAAAGCAACATGGACTTTTACCGCATGGACAGAAAAGCATTTTTCATATTTTGAGTTCAACAGAAGAAAGGCAGAGGTTTGGAAGGAGTAAATGATGACAGAACTGACACTTTTGGGTGAACTCTCGCTTTCAGCATTGATTTGTTTGGGGCTTGTGTTACGTGGAGTCCAGGAACATTTAGGGGTCACTTGACGTTACTGAACATTTACACAAAAAGCTCTGACAGCAAACAGGCATCGGATACTCAATGAGCGCTGATTGAAAACACTGACATTCATCTCTTTAAAGAGCGAGTGTCACTGACCTTCATGTGCAAATAAATCCTGATCCCAGAAAACAGTGAACGTTCTCTCAAAGTTATGAACTAACATTCTTCCAGTAACATTAATACGCTTGTTCAAAGTTATCTGGTCTTTAAAATTATTCCTCAAAATGTTAGCACAAATCGTTCATGGAAGGTTTTTTTTTTCTGAAACGCTTCAGTTGGAATGTTCGTCTAACATTTTTTGAATGTTATTTGTTTCGGAATGTTCAGAGAACATTCAAATGTAACATTCTCATAAAGATTGCTAAATGGAATGTTTCCTTAAAGTTGGTTTTAAAACTGGACGTTCTGAGAACATTCAGAGATGACGTTTAAAGGTGAGCGTTCTCATATGTGTGTTAGCTGGGACATGGCAGCCGAGAGCAGGTGAAAGCAGACGCGAGCGCAGACGAAACACACTAATGGCTGAGTTTCTCAGCTCGCCTCCCGCCGCGGGTCTCAGCATCGAGATCCTCTAATGAGACGTACGGCGTTAATCCTGTCAACGGCGTTCATGAATCTAGCGCCGAGCAAAGGCTTCAGCGGCCGATAGCATCATAAAGCAGGAATGCAACGCTTTCATGTGCTGATGGACTCTGACAACAGTTCCTTCCCCTCGACGGTGACCCCTGACCTCTGGCCACCGGGGGTCACTCAGCTTTTATGGGTGGCCACAGAACATGGAGAACGGGTCAGAACGGGAGCGGGTTTATGAGGAAACGTAAACTTTGGGCTGAGTTGGAATGAATCTATGCGTACGAGCCGTAATTCAACTTTATTTGGTTTTCTGGTAGTCTTGAGAGATGGAAACGCTCCTCTAAAACTAATCCGTGCTCCTCGTGACTGAGAGTGCTGCACTTTTATTTGTCGTTTTATGGAGTTTTGTACAGTCGTCTGTGAAATACACCTAGCAGTAAAATATAACGCTAATGAATGAAACTAATGTAATGACTCTGCAGGAAATTGCTGAATAACATTTCACTCATTGAAGATTTTTAATATGTTTTCCGTCTGTCTGTCTGGGTGGATGGATGAATGGATGGAGGGAGGGATTGATTGGATGGAGGGATGGATGGATTGGATGGATGAAGGATGGATGGATGGATGGATTGGATGGATGGATGGATGGATGGATGGATGGATGGATGGAGGATGGATTGGATGGATGGATGATGGATGGATGGATGATTGGAAGGATGGATGGATGGATTGGAAGGATGATGGATGGATGGATTGGAAGGATGGATGGATGGATGGATTGGAAGGATGGATGGATGGATGAATTGATGGAGGATGGATGGATGGATGGAGGATGGATGGATGGATGGATGGATGGATGGATTGGAAGGATGGAAGGATGGATTGGAAGGATGATGGATGGATGGATGGATTGGAAGGATGGATGGATTGGAAGGATGGATGGATGAATGGAGGATGGATGGATGAATGGATGAATGGATGGATGGTTGGAGGATGGATGGATTGGAAGGATGGATGGATGAATGGATGGATGGATGGATGATGGATGGATGGATTAGAAGGATGGATGGATGATGGATGGATGGATTGGATGGATGGATGGATTGGAAGGATGGATGGATGATGGATGGATGGATTGGATGGATGGATGGATTGGAAGGATGGATGGATGGATGGATGGATGGATGATGGATGGATGGATGGATGATGGATGATGGATGATGGATGATGGATGGATGGATAGATCTAACGAGGTATTGACTCAGTTTGAGGGTAAATATATGTCCAGTCCAATCATCTGACCTCAGTAATGGAGCCGCGGTTTGATACGCCTCGAACATTTTGCGACGGCACCGCAAGGCTGATACACCACTGTCACGACACAAGTGCATGAGGAGGAGTGACATGACAGGTCAAAGGTCACGAGTGCATGAGGAGGAGTGACACAACAGGTCAAAGGTCAAGAGTGCATGAGGAGGAGTGACACAACAGGTCAAAGGTCAAGAGTGCATGAGGAGGAGTGACACAACAGGTCAAAGGTCAAGAGTGCATGAGGAGGAGTGACAACAGGTCAAGGTCACGAGTGCATGAGGAGGAGTGACACAACAGGTCAAAGGTCAAGAGTGCATGAGGAGGAGTGACACAACAGGTCAAAGGTCAAGAGTGCATGAGGAGGAGTGACACAACAGGTCAAAGGTCAAGAGTGCATGAGGAGGAGTGACAACAGGTCAAGGTCACGAGTGCATGAGGAGGAGTGACACAACAGGTCAAAGGTCACGAGTGCATGAGGAGGAGTGACACAACAGGTCAAAGGTCAAGAGTGCATGAGGAGGAGTGACACAACAGGTCAAAGGTCAAGAGTGCATGAGGAGGAGTGACAACAGGTCAAGGTCACGAGTGCATGAGGAGGAGTGACACAACAGGTCAAAGGTCAAGAATGCATGAGGAGGAGTGACACAACAGGTCAAAGGTCAAGAGTGCATGAGGAGGAGTGTCATGACAGGTCAAAGGTCATGAGTGTATGAGAAGGAGTGACACAACAGGTCAAAGGTCACGAGTGCATGAGGAGGAGTGACATGACAGGTCAAAGGTCACGAGTGCATGAGGAGGAGTGACACAACAGGTCAAAGGCAGAGAATGTCTAATAGAAAGAGAATTGGCACTGTCTGGTTACTTCCGGTTTCTGGACTGGCTGCAGTAACACGTCTCTGGCCATGCGGGGGCGCTCGCAGGCGAGTGCAGAATGAATGGGAGTCTATGGGGTTTCACCCCCAGAAATCCACTTTTCTCAGGATGTAATTTTTTGTCAAGTAATTTGAAAGTTGAATTCAAAAGGGGGGGCTAAGATAATACACTCAGCTGAAAATTGCATTTTTAAGTTCACTTATCTGTTCTAAAAATCCATAAAAAAATGTGATGACGTCACATAATAGCAGAATGCTAGTGTGTTCTGGCCAACAACGACCTAACCTGTAAGAAATCAAAAGGACATAAGTACTTGTTCATTCGACTTTTGGTCTATAATCTATATTGAACTTGCGGAATCAACAATAAAATCTACGTTGATTCAACGACAAGCAGGAGAAAGGGATACATTTAGCCGTCTAGCTCCATAGACTCCCATTCATTCTGCACTCGCCCGCGATCACCTCCAGTGGAACTCTAATGGAACAGCAATCAAGATGATATACAACGGGGCTAATAGGAAGTGCCAAGGCTCTCCGTTAGACGGGCTCTAAGAGCACTCGCGCTGAGCGTGTGACCCTTTCCGGGTAACCGACCATTATCACCACCCGGTCCGCGTGGTTCCGTGTCGTTATAAAGAACGCAAAGCAGCGATTCCGTGCGTTTCTCTCTCTCTCTCTCTCTCTCTCTCTCTCTCTCTCTCTCTCTCTCTCTCTCTCTCTCTCTCTCTTTTATTAGATTTGAGGTACAGAAGGGTTTTAATAAGGTCAAAGGTCACGAGTGCATGAGGAGGAGTGACACAACAGGTCAAGGTCACGAACGTCTGGTCGGTGACTGTCCTGCGCTTGACTTTGACACCGCGCCAGATTAATAGCGAACAATATAATTTTAAGTATTGTTAATTTATTTTGCTATTTAAAATTCATGCATATTCAAGTCCTTTTAGGCCTTTTTATCATCTGCCAATCAAAAATCACTATTCTAATCAGTAAAAGCATGTTATGTATCCTTAATGTTTGAACAAATTGTAAAGCTGTAACATGCTATAATATTAATTATAAGCTTGATCTATACAGCAACTACTAAAAACAATATTTACAACGTGCTTATGTTGTTCATTTTTCATGTACATAAGTGAGTGTTTAATATGCATTTTATACCACAGCTGAAGTTAAAGTCCCCCTATGGTAAAAAATCAGCTTTTAATGTTGTTTATATGTCTATGTGGTGTTTTTAATATGCTTTAAGACAAACCATGTGTAAATTCATAAGTCGACAGCATTGCTGAGTATTTTCTCCTTAAAACTGCAGTGAAACAAAGACAGTCTCAAAAACACGGTTTGAAATCGCTGGTGTTTCTGACGTCACAAACTACCTTGTAACCAATCAGATCAACGTGTGATCGTCAACGAGTGGATCTCTGAGTGAGTGAGTGAGTGAGTGGAGGCGGGGCTCATTTGCATATTCAAAGAACTGCGCATACTAAATGAAGCCAAAGTGTCGAGTTACACTCAAGCTATTTTAAGGCATATAAAGACATTTTTTTCAAGTAAATTTCTTAAGTAAACGCTTAAATATGTCATTTCGGTGATCAAATATAAGCGGGATAAAATTATGGACTTTAACAAAATCACTGTGACTGACCCAGATCTGTGAACTGCACTGAAAGGCGCTGAAAATACTCACAGTTCGCGTTTGGAAAATTAAAAATGTGTCGTGATTCTTCAAGATCCCAAATCTTCCACTAAAGCCTCTGAGAGTTACAAAAGAACATTTAAGACTATTACCATCCCTTATGTATCTGTCCCGTCTAAAAGCACAGTATTGATTTTGAGTGACCCTGATTCACCCGCAGCCTTTCGCCCGACTCTCTCTCTCTCTCTCTCTCTCCGAGCGAAAGAGAGAGAAACCGAGGGAGGGAAAGAAAGACTGGGTGGCATTTCCAGTCAATAATAAAATGAGAAAGACGCTTTCAGAGGCGGAGGAGTGTTGAGGAGACGCGGCGGGGCCCTCGGGGGCCGAAACAGACATCTTGCGCCTGGTCACCGAGGTCCCAGACCGGAGAGGACAGCAGACTCTTATTTCCTCCTCAGGCTGGCAGCCAATCAGTTTCCAGCTGAGTTCCAGCCCCCCTCTCTGTCTTTTCACAGATTTTTAGCCCCTTTTCCCCAAATTCTTCACACATCTCTAGATTGCACACATGCAAACACACATACACACACACATCCCCTGCTCATAACACACATCTGCACACGGATAATACAGTATTATGAAGCGTAAATATACAAAGCAATAAAACAAAGCAACTTCCAAATTTCCAGATTTCATGATTGAAGCTGTTGATTTAAGGAATAATGTGAAAACATTTGGAACATTATGATGCATATGATTGGCTAAATAAAGCAATAATTTTAAAGCAACTTCCGAAGCTTTGCTAGTTTTTCATTACATTCATTTATGCTTCCATATACTATAAACTTCCAGATTTCAAGATTAAGCTGTTGATTTAAAGAAGAATTGGCTACATAAAACAATAAAATAAAGCAACTTCCGAATCAAGCTTTGATTTCATTACATTTGAATGAAGCTGCAAATGTTGCTGATTTAATGAATAATGTAAAACCTTTTAAATGGCATTATGATGCATATGACTAAAGCATCTCATGCACTTTCAAAGCTTAATTTATCATCGCTTTTAATTTCACAGCAGCTACACTCTTGAAAATAAAGGATCCAAAACTTTCTCTTTTTTTTTAGAGTGATCAACATTTAAAAAATTTAAAGAACCTTTTGTGGAACTGAAAGATTTTTTATGGAACCATCGATGCCATTAAAAAGCCTTTATTTTTAAGAGTGTGTAACTGCGGGTCTGAAAGCTGGAAGCAGAACTCAGTATTCTGCACGGAGAACTCGTTCTCATCTCAGTATTCCTCTTAGCTGGGAGCTAATCCTTGTGAATCTCACACCTTAAAAACTACAAGGCACTTGGGACCCGGGATCTGTCAGGTGAGAACGCATAATCATTCCCGTGTGTGTGTGTGTGTGTGTTTCGCAGGTGCTCTGTGTGGATCGTCTTTACATCACACCTTCTCATACCATCAGTTGAGATCATTTCAGGATTTGATTTCATAATTTAGACACAGCGACTGAGCTGAAACGACGAGGCGACGTGAGCCGGAGTCCGAATCTAACTTTGCTTTTCATTGCATTCATAATGAATGAGTATAAACTTCCAGATTTTAATATTGAATATCGGCATGAAACGGAAGTTGCGCTGGTCTTTTCTTCTCTATTGTGCTGTCTATCCGAGTGAAACGCTTCTGGAATGATAACAAATGTGGGCGTGGCTTGATTTTGTCCGGGAATTGATTGGATGGTTGTGGTTTCCTATTGGCTGATCTCATGTGAGTGACAGGTTGCCCCGCCCACATAATCAGAGAAGAGAAGAGACATTGCTGTTATCTGATTTAAGATTACCAGGAACATGAATTTAAAACAATAATGATGCATGGATAAACACTGCAATATTCCATTACAAAAACACGAATCATTGATTTTGATTTCATGGTGACTTTAAGGAAAAATGTGTCTTTTCTTACACATGAGAGCTGGGCACATGTGACCCTAAAATCATATTAGTATTAATGATATCACCTTTAAAGCAAATAAAATTAGGTCAAATGGACCAAATATATAATTTCAAGTGTGAATAGGTTAATGGTTGACAGTGTTATTTTTGAGTAGCCTAATATAATCACAACCTATGCCTTATTAAATGTATCACAGACTCTCTTTAATTTAGCATGCAGCCCATGGCTGTCATCAAGGAGTTTTAATTACAATGCCGAGCTAAAGAGAGTCGGTGGATGGGTTTGATGAGGACACCCGATGGGTTTTTCATTAAAGAGCGCTCGCGCTGAGCGTGTGACCCTTTCCGGGTAACCGACCATTATCGCCACCCGGTTCGCGTGGTTCCGTATAGTTATAAAGAACGCCAAGCAGCGATTCCGTGCGTTTGTCGCTCTCTCTCTTTTATCAGATTTGAGGTACAGAAGGGTTTTAATAAGGCGGTGTCTATCCGCCCGGCTGTCTCTTCCTTCACGATCACCGGTTCCTTCACACGGAAAAATAATTGGCCGGTTTCCCTGAGCTTGGAAAGAGGTTGAGCCGGGTGGGATTTGCCTTTCCCCCGCCCCTCTCTTTTTATTACCACCGCCTGATGATAAAGACAATCAGATATTACCTTATGGTGAACTGGGGCTCAATTGTTTTTCCATCTGTTGACCTGGGTGGTGTTTTCTTTTCCTTTTTTTTTTTCGCGTTTTGAAAATGTGTTCAGACATTGTTTGAATCGTGCATACGTTTTGATCAGTACAGCCTGCGTATTTCGAGCTCAATTTCACAATTTAAAATAACGCAATGTTTCGCTTTAAATAGGTTTTTAAACGTATAATCATAAATGCATGGTGTTTAATAAACAAATACGAGTTTTTTATAAATAAAGACTTTGTTCAGTAGCTTAAAGCAGTCATTTATGAGTATTATTATTGTTTAGGAATTATAAGCATCAATTAAACTTGAATTAATAGATTTATCCCTTTTTAGATTTATCCCTTTTTATTATTTCTGAAATTAAGTAGGCTAAATAAAAAGGAATAAATACACTTATTATATTTACTTTAACTAAAACATATATATAGGCAATTTATTTTAAAAACTGAGTTTATTTTTATTTATAGGCTAGCCTACTATTATTAAAGGCGCAGTTTTTTTAAGAGCTCCTCAGGTGACGCACGCGCGCGCGCCTCACTCACCTCCTCGTGCACGCTGAAAACAATCTCCTGCAGTGTTTCGTCCGAATCATGAAGACGCTGAAACAGAGTTCACAATAGAATTACACATTAGAACACGTAGATAAGGCACTTAAATATGTAAATACACAATACATTTTTTATACGGGGAATGCTTTTGGTAATTGCACGTTAAAATCTCACGGAATTTGTGAACGTTTACTTGTGGGTGAACAGAACTTACGCTGCTGCTCGAGCTCGATCAAATCTGAGCGTTTTTTGGACTCCAGTGCTGAAAAGAAGAGAAAAGTTTGAGCCCAAACACACTGAACCGGAGAGGGGTGAACTTTAACCCCCGCGACACGAGCAACTCAAGGCATGGCGTTCCTGACTGACAGTCTGTGGTGAGTTTGCTTTCCTCATTAATCGTTTGTTAATTATTTCTGTTGCCAAGTTCAGTCGAGCTCAAGTGTATTTAGATCGACCGCTCTCAGGTCAGCCTGGAGGACTCGTTAATTGTTTTTGTTTTCAGTGCATCTAAAATGGTGTCAATCCACTTCCAAGTTCCTCAGTGGGTTCAATGTCAGTCTCAAATTAACACTCATTAATTGGCTTGAAACGAATCTTTAAACGTTCTATGATAAGTATGTTTTTAGTCAACCTAGATGCATTCCAAGTAAATATAAAACACTTTGTTATTAATAATAATAACACCCATTTACCAGGGCCAGGTTTTTAAGTCAATAAAAAAATCAATCTTAAAAATGTAGGTTCCAAAAACGGGGGGGTTCGATGCAATATAGAGGAACTATTGGTTCCCAAAATAACCTTTCAGTGAAAAGCTCAAGATAAAAATGTTTTCCTTACAAAACATTTTAATAATCTAAAAAAAACTTTTTCCACTATAATGAACCTATAACTCTAAAAAATGCTGGGTTGTTTCAAAACGTTTGGGTTTATTTATTATTTATGTATTTTATTTGGGTTAAAATTAAGTTGTTGTTTTTTTTAAACCCATCGGTTGTTTTTAAATTCAAATTTTAAATCCAACGGTTTGTTTTGTCCATATTTAACCCAAACATCGTTAAAACAACCCAGCTTTGTGTGCAATGGAAAGGCTGTCATTGATGTTAAAGGTTTTTGGAACCATCAATATTTATTTAAGCGTGTAGAAGCCTTAAATAGATAAAAAAGAGAACGTGATATGTTTTTAATAGTATGCCTAGTTAAAACGAAAGCCTCTGAGCCAATGAGAAAACGGTCAGAACGCACGAATTGCAATGGCTCCGCCCCCTCGAGTTTGATGGAATATATAAACTCTCTCAAACAATTCTGTCACTCACAGATTACAGTTGAAAATCCGGAGGTGTCGCTTCAGAGGTCAAACTGCGGGGCGCACGGAGCCTCGTCCTGGTGTGGTCTACTTATTGATCTCGACCATCTTTTGATTGATCCTCATCCCGGTATCAGTGTAGAGAAGAATGCAGTTGGAAAGCATCCTCCCTGGCGCATCTGTAAACTTACCGAAGACCTTCTATAACCTGTCGACGTCCTCCGAGAGCACCAACAACAGCCCGGGGTCAACGCAGGTCGATTTTCAGGACATGGACCGGACAGATTCCGAGCAGAGCTCCGGTGCCAAGAAGTTCTTGAGTGGCGGGAACACGCTGATGGATGAGGCCGACACCGAGAGCTTCACCGGGACTAAGGTAACAGCGGCAGCCGCAGCACCGGACGCGCGGAAAACTTCTCCGGTAATCGGTGGAGATGACGAGCTGTCCAGCGCGCGCCGCTACAACATCGACGAACTGGGCACTGATCGTTATTTCATATCATCTTCCCAACCGAGCTCCGACGTGACCAATCCGTGCTCTCTCTTCCCGTACGGGGGCCAGACCGGCTCGGTGTACAGTGGCTCGAACGGGTCCAGGTATTCGTCTTCTCTGCATTACGGCTCGGTTCTTCCACCCGCCGGGTTCTCATCCGCCGTGTGCGCCAGTCGGAGTCAGTTTGGCAGCGGCTATCAGTTCGGACAGGGTCCCGGGTGCCTGTACCCGTCCTATCCCGGACCGGGCTCCAGTTTGAGCTCGATGCCCATCCCGGGTTCGGGCTCCGCGACCAGGGCGCAGGTGTACCTGTGTAACAGACCGCTGTGGCTCAAATTTCACCGCCATCAGACTGAGATGATCATCACCAAACAGGGCAGGTAATGACGAGAAGTTCATGAGATCACTCTTAAAAAATAATGCTGGGTTGTTTCAGCACATGTTTGGGTCAAATATGGACAAATCCAAACGTTAATTTATTTGTATTTTTTAAACCCAACAGTTGGTTTTAAATTCAAATTTTAAACCCAACGGTTGGTTTTGTCCATATTTGACCCAAACATGGGCTGAAACAAGCCAGCATTTTTTAGAATGCTGTAAATTAGAAAAATGCCATTAAAGTTTTGCTTTAAAATGATTAAGTAATTTAGAACATCAATGTATAATAATTTAGAGCGTGCATGGTTTAAAATGTAACATTTTTAACAGAAAAAACGTGCAACATTTTTATATTTTTTTATAATTGTAAGATGTATTTGAATAACGAATATTCTTTTCTCAGGATGGTCAAATTAATCCGTCATTCTAAATTATTTTTTATTAATAATCATATTCGCAGGCGAATGTTCCCCTTTCTAAGTTTTAACATCACTGGGCTGAACCTGACGGCGCATTATAATGTGTTTGTGGAGATTGTTCTGGCCGATCCGAACCACTGGAGATTTCAGGGCGGCAAATGGGTCACCTGCGGGAAAGCGGACAACAACATGCAAGGTGAGGGGAAAACAATAATGTGAGCAACATGACAACCTGTTATATCTGCAGTTAAACGTGTTGTTCGGTGACGGGTTTTTTTTTTTTCTCCTGAAAAATATCAATTAAATTTTACTCGAGTAAGGCCTTTGTAATCAAATGCAACGACAAACTAAATTAGATATTTGTTTTGTTTTTTTCTTTTGAGTGGGATTTTAATCTTCATTCGATGTTGGTATAAGCGAATTGGTTAGATGTATAGAATCTCCCTTAATATAATTATAAATGTATGATTATTGCCAACGACGCGTGAAATTCAACGAATTAATTCAATCAATTTCAAAGCTAAAACAAACGTTATCGTTTGTGCGCGCAATTGTTTTTATTACTTTATTTAAACTTCGATATTTTTTCACACTTTAACATGCCATTTCGTTTAAAATGAAAGCAGTTTCAATGCAATGAAAGAAGTTTCGCATTTAATGTGAGCGATTTGCAGCGATGACACTTCAGAGCGCGGGGGTGGACGTGTTATTCTCCTGTGTATTAAAATTATTCAAAACAAATCGCTCTTAGTCATGATACATCTGTATTAGATGAAGGTTATTTTCAGTGCAAAAGTTCCCTCCCAGGTGAACAAGAGGTATTGTTAAATTTATTAAAAATGCATTAAAGTATATTTGTATTGTACTACTAAAACATACTCAAGTACATTGTTAATACATTTAATGGTACGTATTTTTCACCTGAGCTGCTTTATTTAAGTCAGCTAATAATTTAATAAGACAAAACATTAATGTTCTGCGTGTGTTTTTCTGTAGGAAACAAGGTTTATATACACCCTGAATCACCAAACACTGGGGCACACTGGATGAGACAAGAAATATCATTCGGAAAACTGAAGCTAACCAACAACAAGGGTGCAAATAACAACAATACTCAGGTAAACAAAATCTCTCTGTTAAAGAAGTTGAGCAATACTCAATGTTTAAGTGTTAGGTTAAGGAATTGTGGATGGAAAATAAACACGCATGAAGCTCATGTTTTTTGTTTTTTGTGCAAAAAACAAGCATTTAGCTGACGTGTTAGTGTTGGAGAGCCCTGTTCTTAAACTGTGAATGCATATAGAAATATTAACTAAAAACCTTTTAATGTTATTTTATTTTGAATGTATTTTAGTTCATGTTGCAGACATTTTAAAGATAAGTTTTTACCTCCATACACAGTCATCTCAAAGGTCTTCCGTGTGGGTTTGACACCTACAGCAAGTGCTGGCCATGAACTCTGCACAAACGCTGTGTGTGTGTGTGTGTGTGTTAACATAGATGATCGTCCTCCAGTCCCTGCATAAATACCAGCCTCGACTGCACATCGTGGAGGTGACAGAGGACGGTGTGGAGGACATGAGCAGCGAAGCCAAAACCCAAACCTTCACTTTTCCTGAAAACCAGTTCATCGCTGTAACGGCTTACCAGAACACAGACGTAAGCAGAAACACAGCCACAGCTCCTTTCAGCCACTTCTGCTTTTGTGCCGCTTCTCAACTCCTTGTCTTTGTGTTTAATTGCAGATCACACAGCTTAAGATCGACCACAACCCCTTCGCAAAAGGCTTCAGGGACAATTATGATTCGTAAGTGCCTTTTCAAACAACCATCCCTGACTGAGAAGTGCAAAAGTGCTGACCGAATTATGAAAACACCTCAAAAAAATAAGGGTGTTCCTTTCGTTAACTACATTTTATAAACCTTTCTTTTAAACAAAAACATTGATCATTTTTTGTAAGCTACAGGAGCCTGGTTTCATTCTGTATGTGTTTATTATACAGTGCAAAGTTGATCAAATTCAGTAGTATGAATACTGGTAAGGTAGGACTTTAGCATGATGGTAACGCTTCAATATAAGGTTCCGTTAGTTGATGCATGAACTAAATTTATCTAACAATGAGCAATTCGTTACAGTATCTATTAAAAACTTTAATGTTAGTTCGTGTCAGGTCTGGTCCATTAAATACAACTTTCAATTCTAGTAATGTATTAGTAAATGTTGACATTTTTTAAGAATTAGTATTCATGGCTCATAGCCTACTAATGTAAAGTGTTACCATTTATATTTGCATATTAAATTATATAATATTTCTGTAGTGATAATCTTTAGATTTAGCAAGGTTTCTCAAAGGACATTTCAGTTAAAAGTTTTTAAAATAAAAAAATTTCCTTGGTGTACAAAACGTCTGAAAAAACTTTTTCCACTATAATGAACCCTTCACTCTACAAAATGCTGGGTTGTTTTAACATGTTTCGGTCAAATATGGTCAAACCCAACCATTGATTTAAAATATAGTGCAATTTTTAAACCCAACAGTTTGTTTTTTAATTCAAATTTTTAAACCCAACTGTTTTTTTTGTTTTGTTTTCTTTTCATATTTAACCCAAACATCAGTTAAAACAACCCAGCATTTTTTGTCCAACGGAAAAGGTTTTATTGATGCTAAAGGTTTTTGGAACCGTCAATATGTATTTAAGCTTGTAGAAGCCTTAAATAAATAAATAAATAAAATTAAAAAAAAAGGAGAAAGTAATATGTTTTGAATATGGTTTATTGAACATGCAATATGGTAACACTTCAATATAAGGTTCCATTAGTTAACGCATTAACTAAAATTAGCCAACAGTGAGTCATTCATAAGAGTATCTATTAAAAACTCTTAGTTCATGTCAGCTCAGGTTCATTAAATAATATGAACAGATACAACTTTCAATTCTAGTAAATGTTGCAATGTTTTAAGAATTATTATTCATGGTTAGTAGCCTACTAATGTAAAGTGTTGCCATTTATATTTGTACACTGAATTATACAATATTTCTGTAGTGAAGATCTTTAAATTTAGCAAGGCACCAGAAAGTGTCACCCAAAAAAAAGAGAGGGAGAAAGTAATGTTTTGAATAAAAGTAAAGCAGGACTTAATGCAATAAGGTAACACTTCAATATAAGGTTCCATTAGTTAATGCATGAACTAAAATGATCTAATCGTGTCTACCTACATTCACTCTTGTTAAAGAATGCAATGCGACAAATTGCTAACAGTCTTTCTCTCTCTCTCTCTCTCTCTCTCTCTCTCTCTCAGGATGTACACGGCTCCAGAGAGCGACAGACTGACGCCCTCTCCTACTGATTCTCCGCGGTCGCACCAGATTGTCCCCGGCGCCCGCTATGCAATGCAACCCTTCTTCCAAGACCAGTTTGTAAACAACCTGCCACAAAACCACCGCTTCTACGGCAGCGAGCGCGCCGTGCCGCAAACCAACGGCCTGCTTTCTCCTCAGAGCGAAGACTCGGCCTCCGGCGCGGCTTCGGCTCAGCGCTGGTTCGTAGGGCCCGTCCAACAGAGCGGTGCATCCACTAAACTAGACCTGTCCTATGATAGCGAGTACTCGGCGTCCAGTCTCCTGCCGTACGGCATTAAACCGCTTCCGCTGCAGAGTCCTCACGCACTCGGCTACTACCCTGACTCCGCCTTCGCGTCAATGGCGGCCGGTTGGAGCAGCAGGAGTTCGTATCAGAGGAAGATGACCACCGGCTTGCCCTGGTCACCGCGACCGAGTCCTCCGGCCTACACCGATGACCTGTTAACCTCTAAAGACAAGCTTCAGGACGAGGGCTCCACCGCGGCCCCGGCCGCCGGCTCCACCGCCCACTGGATGGAGGCTCCGCCGGTGCTGAAGGTCGTCGACTCGGGCGACACCAGCGGATACGCCATGGCGTGTAAGAGGAGGCGCGTTTCGCCCGGCGGATCCAGTACGGACGCTTCGCCCACTATAAAGTGTGAGGACTTGAGCTCGGAGGAGTACAACAAAGAGAGCCATAAAGCCATGGGTTATTACGCCTTCTATACGAGCCCTTAAGAACTGCTTTCCAGATCATTTATGAATTCTCTCTTTATCTCTTATTTTGTTTGAAGTGATCTACTATGTTGTGTTTTTAATCTTTTAATCTGCAAGTGCCAAAGCTTTTGTGCCACCCAGGTTGTGCTTGTTCATTTGTGAAATACATACGCTTCTTTTTTGTTTTTTTTTTACTTTGTATTCTTTTTAAAGCATGCCCTTTTTAATCTTATTTTTATAAGAAGCCCATAATGTGATACTTTTTTTTTTCTTCTTCCTTTTATTTAAGATCCCTCTGTTGTACAGTATTTGTGCACTTTAGATTGTGATGTATCTTGTACAAATGTTCTCATGGCACTGTTATGAAAGGTGAAATAAAATGTGCTTTTCATACTTTCTTTGTCTGAGTTTCTCTGCTGTATGTTTTATTTAACGAAAATGTATTTTAAAACTTTACTTATTCATGGAGTTTATTATAAAAAATAAATTAAAAAACGTAACGAAAATGAATTTCGTTGATTTACTTAACGTTGTCTTGTTTTAAACGGTCAGTTTCTAACTTTTACATTTTCATAAACAATCTGCAATTTTGCGGGAACGAGCAAAACGTTTGTAAAGCACAGAAAAAAGTTTTTTCGTTGTTTTTAAAATGTAACTAGCAATTTGCATTCTTACATTTAAACGTTTTACAGCCATTAAATAATTTGTGTAATAAACCAAAGATCCGTGTTATTTTTTTTTTCAATGAAGTTAAGGTTTTATTTTATTTATCTTTGACTAATACTGTTCTAAATAATTCGAAAACAATCTTTGAACTGAACAATCGTGTATTCTCTAATTCAGTTTCAATCAACCACAAACGCACCGTTATGTCTTAATTTGAAGGCGCGCGTGTCGTTTTTCTTTATTTTAAACCGTGTTGTGTTAAACAGGAGTTGGTCGCCTGTATATTCAGCATCTTTTCCCGGAGTTATTTCGGATCATACGAAACGCATTTCTGGGTGAATGTGACAGAGGAAGTCACTGCGGTTCCTCATTTTGTGTTTTATGGCCACTATTTTCTGCGCTTTAGACAGAATACATTTTCCTTTTCGGCCCCTGCTAAACGCATTTAGAAGCGTTTCTGTACAGTGACCACACAATCTTACTTCTATTGCATTAACAGTTCAGCATTATGCCCAAGAACTATAACACATTTACATTATGTTCAACACAGCAACAGCAGCGAATAACAGAAGATCTTATAAATAAAGGATGGATCGGATGCATTTCCAGCCTAAAATTGTGATGAAACGAATCTAATAAAGTTTAATTTGCAAAACCAGCTGTTTTTAAATAGCCATTTAATAGAAGAAATTAAAACCTGATGCATTAATATCATTAAACACTCTCCATTTTTTATGACCTACATTTTTGACACATGCAATTTTCTTAATTGAGGAGGCAAGTGACTTCCTTCCTGCTATATTCTTCGGAAGAGGCTCAATTAAAGTGTGAAAATTACGCATCAAATATGAGAAGAGGGTCGAGCTGAAAAACTTCCTAAGCAAGATGCACGAGGATGGGCCTCGTTTTTGGCATGTTTAAGGAGAATTGCACTGTTCTGTCTGTCAGCTCGCAATCCTTCCTCATCAGCGAATCCCTCTCGAGTTCATTTCAATAGCCCGGTATTTTTATGTCTAATGAATTCTGTTGTCAGACTTCTTGACAGAAAGCGACTAACTCCAATTAACACCTTCTAATGATGCTGAGCTCCTGATGGCGCTGAGATCATCTGCCCCGGGCGGGTACTGATGGGGGGAGCGGGGCTATAAATGTGCAGTTCTCCTTCAACACTCGTGTCAGCGAATCCCAGACCGGATCACCGAGATCACAGGCTCTTTTTTTACTTCCTGAGTATTAGAGCACAAAGTATGACCGTTGAAATATGAAAACAGTGTTTTAATAAATACAGTAGTCAACATTTGAAGTTGATCAAAACCTTTCATCATAGTTATACATGAATTTTGAACAGTAGGCCTACCCGTTCTTGTCTTAGGACAACTTTGATCGACTTTTTTGATCCACTTTAAATGTTGACTGTATTTCTGTCTTCATTTTGTTTCTTCTGTCTGTCAGCTTTGAGGTCACCTCCACCTTATTTTTAACCTTATAACCAAAGTGTGAGATTTCCGGTGCATGTCATTCCCTACCAGTTTTTTTACCTGTCCAAAATAGCTTACTTTCATGTTGGATATGCTAAAAAAATGTGGATATGGATATGCATATATAAGATGGATATGATTGTGTACCCCTAAAAGATGACAAAATAATGCTATGTTGCACATTTTAAAGTTACTGACCAAAAATATTGATGACATCATCTTGTACACTGAGGCATATATACATTTTTATTTTTAGTACAAATACTCTAGATTAAGAATGTCCCTCCTCAACATCATACAGTATACCTGCCTCTTCCTAGCAGAATAGCAAATGCAACACAAACGAAAGGTAGAGGCCTCAAGACTTTAAAGGTGCAGTAAGCAATTTCTGAGAAGCTGTTGAAAGTGGATCAGGGCTGCATTTCCCAAAAGCATCGTAAGCCTAAGTTGATCGTGGAACATTTGCCACCAATGGTCTCTACAATCAATTTAGGCTTAAAATGCTTTTGGGAAACAAAGCCCAGGACGGAGCTCCAAAACACATCAGCAGGGCGTTTCCACTTATGATGGGGGAGATGCGTTTGCATTTATGCAACAACCTTCCGTCTCTCTCTTGAATCCAACACGGAAATGACTTAAACTGTAATTTATCGACTAGGCTGCTAGAGACAGGCTCCAAAAGAGAGTCAAACCCATAAACCCCCATGTTAAAATGCTTTACAACTTTAATGCCAACTTTACTGCAGAAAAAAAAACATGTTTACAGCCTGGTACAAAAAGTGGTTTTGGTCTATATAGTTAATTTTGCCCTTCATGACAACTGTGAGGGGGGTGAATTTTTTTATAACTCATCTGTTTAAATTATATTAAGCCTTAAAGTTCTGCATAATTAAGGGCGTGGCCACTTGAGTGACAGGTGGATTGCCACTGCTGTCACTACTAGCCGTTTGTCTGCTGTCTGTTAGCGTCGTGTTAGCACCTAATGCGCCTCGCTGCACAGTTTCATTTATCTGGGAGTGACGCTGCCAAGATGGCGACGACCGGCTCCGCCCACTTTGGGCTTCAAAAATGCTCTTTAGAAACCTACGAGTGACATCACGAACACTATGTCCATATTTTTTACAGTCTATGGTTGCATAGTGTGTTCATGAATTTGGGGGCGGAGCTATCAAGATAGGGGTGTGATCCTATTGAAAAGGGGGCTTGTTTTGGTGATTTCAAATATCAGCAGCCTTTCTCAGAAATTGCTTACTGCACCTTTAATTTCTTGGTTCAACAGGTAACACCTCATCAACATCAAGCAAACAAATGCTGAATACCTCAAAGTTATGTGGAGATGAGTTCAATGATACATATGCACAATTATAAGTAGTTAATGGGTTTTTTAATGACCCATGCCAGTACCTATACAGCTGGTGGCACGTTTTTTTCCCCTTGTTGTTTTTTTCTCCTTGTTCCGTGGCACTTTGAGATTGAACTCTTCATGAGTCCTCGAGGATGTCTGATCTTGTCTTGTTTGTTTAGCTAATGGATCACATGCACACATGACCCTGAGCATTGGGAGGACAGGAACTGTACTCTTACAACAAGTCAATCGACTGCGACAGTAACACGCATTAATGCAGGAACTGCAGTAATCAATAGACACTTTACCTGCGCTCTGCATGTCGAGAGTCACAGCATGTAAACGAGGAGAGGAAAACACGAGCCGTCTGATCCCGAGCCATCAGACACCTGAAGGGATTCCCAAAGAAGAAGTGATCCAGATCCACTCCAAACTGCTTTTACATTGCATTGGCTTTGGTTTGGTACATCATAAAAACAGCAGGAGCTCGGAGAAGGCCTGAATCATTAGCCTACAATAAATTGAGATTAGAAAAGTAAAGGGTTAATTCTTCTTTTTTTAATCAAAGGCATTTGATTAAGCATGAAGCATTGACCTTAGTCAGTGCAATGTTTAATTTTTGACAGGAATGAGAATGAATCTGACGGATAGAATTAGAGTGCATTCAATGGTTCGAATTCATCAACGGATGAAACTTTCAGTAGACAAAAACTCCTTGAAACTTTTTTAAAGTTGTGAAAATTACGTTATCTAGGATCTTTAGTGCCGTTGTAAAAATTGTAAACCATAATCTCAAAGCCTTGTTTTCATCCACGCTAAATTCAATATGGCGTCTAACCTGACAAAGGCCTGACATTTTTTTTTGTCTATGGCTAATATGATATATGGTTTGGGATTTTATACTGACATTCATCAGCGTTGTTTCATGCAAAAGCAAAGGTTCTTGGTTACAAAATGGATAAACTATAGTATTCCACTGGTCATGTGATCGCAACAGCTTTATACGCCACTGATATGACTCAAGTCTCATTTGAGTAAACATGTCAAAAATAATTATTAAGGTGTAAAACTTTGAAAATGTAAAACTCTGAAAACTGTAAATATAATATGGAATGTTTATATATCATGGGTTATCCATTGCATACAGTAAATAAATAAAAACCTTTTGAATGAGGCAACGCTGAAAGATGTCAGTGTAAAGTCATATCGGCATAATTAAGAAATTACTTAACACTCATTTGATAAAAAAAAAACTCTCTCTCTCTCATGCAGATAATAATATGGAACATCTGTTTGAAAGAAAGTCATTCAGATTTGACACAACATGAAGGTGGTAAAATTATGACAATCTTCATTTTTGGGGTGAACGATCCCTCAAACATCATTAACACACAGTGATAGTTCTGTAACGAGGATTGAGTGAGAATGAGAGACAGAACTGAGATCAATTGAGTTTATTTTCAGATTAGGTTGATCAGGATGATTTGAGGAGGTCAGGTCTGTTGTGTTGGGTCGTGAAGTGTGTGTGTGTGTGTAACGTCTGGGTCAGCGGTGTGTGAGTAACAGTGTTGGGGCCTGAAACTGTCCCCTGCTCAGACCTGCACTTAACACTGAATTGATTTTAGACACCCCTCGCCGTCCTGGGAGCGTCCAGGCTTTACCGCTGGAGAACAACCCCAACACACACACCGAGAAAAGGCACACACACATTTAGCCACACACATACTGTAAAATCAAACATCTGCATGAGGTTGAACACACAGCACTGATTTAGAAGATGTTCAGAACAGCATATACTTGTTTTCTTTTTTCTGAATGCATAAAAAACTGCTAATACTTTACAATATGTAAGTTAATTAATAGGTAATACATTTGTCACATATTCATCTTTGTTAATGTTAGTTAATACACACACTCATTATTCATTTTTATTGTTAGTTTATGTAAGCTCAGGTCCATTAAATAATATTAAATTATACACAACTTCTGATTTTAATAATGTATTAGTAAATGTTGAAATTAACATGAACTAAGATTAATAGATGCATAGTATTTTTCATTGCTAGTTCTTGTTAACTGATGCTAACAAATAAACCTTATTGTGAAACTGGATGACCAACTACATTTGCCAAATTGTGCACAATTACTGTATGCATGTTGTGAAATGCACGTCAACTTGCGCGGTTCTATGAATATGCAAATGAGCCCCGCCTCCACTCACTCACTCAGCTCAGAGATCCACTGGTTGACGATCACACGTTGATCTGATTGGTTACAAGGTAGTTTGTGACATCAGAAACACAGCGATTTCAAACCGTGTTTTTGAGACTGTCTTTGGTTCACTGCAGTTTTAAGGAGAAAATACTCAGCAATGCTGTCGACTTATGAATTTACACATGGTTTGTCTTAAAGCATATTAAAAACACCACATAGATATATAAAAAACATTAAAAGCTGGATTTTCTCCACAGGGCGACCTTAAGAAGAAAGTGTATCAAATTGGAATAAAAAAATTAAATATGAAAAAAACTGGCAAAAGTTAAGCTATTACATAAAAAATAAATAAACAGTAACTAGACCAGTATTCCAGTAAGACCAGACGTTCACTTCAGTGGTTGTGGGTCAGGATGGCGGATCGGGTCAATGGTGTTGACTCATGAATTTACACATGGTTTGTCTTAAAGCATATTACTGTAAAAACACCACATAGACATATAAACAACATTAAAAGGTAAAAATGCAAGAGTTTGTGGGTCAGGATGGCGGGTCGGGTGTGGTTCGGTACCGGCGCCCCCGGTGGATCCCCAGAGACCAAAGCAGACACACAGAGCACTAAAGCTCCCAACATCACCGCAAACAACTTCCAGTCAAGTGTGTGTGTGTGTGTGTGTGTGTGTGTACAGGGAGCGTGTTGTCGTAGCCGGCGGGCTGGAAAGCCGCGGTGGCTGAAATCAATGCACTGGCACTTTGAGGAGCGTCCTACAGATTTAGGACGTCCCTGTAGGGTCCAAACCACTGGAAAAAAGAGAAAAACATCATCCCTCCATCCCTCCAGTGCCTCAGAGAATGAGGGATGCTATCTCTCCATCACCTCAGGGAACCAACGCAACACACTTGATAACCTCCAACCTGAACACACACACACACACACACACACATTAGTTTTTCTACCATTGACTTCTATTGTTTTAGTGATATATTCACCCAACCCTGAATTTGAATACTGTAATTTATAAGCATTGATGTGTAACGATACCCTCATGTCACGATTCGATACATATCACGATACATTTTCGATACAATATTATTGTGATAATCCAAGATATATGATAAAAGTTTAACAGAAAATGTTCTGTTGATTAAAATGCTAAATTTGCATTGTGTGATGAAATTACATTATGATATTACATTGTGTGTGTAAATGAATAGACTTGGACTTGGTGCTGGAAACCCAATGCACAGGACAATAGAGACACCAGAATAACAATATTCATGATTCTGAAGCTGAAAATACAGAATTATTTTAGATGAATATGCTTGAACTCTTTCACTGACTAGATATATTTTAAAATAATGCATGGGCTCTTTTTACTGGTGACAATTGGCATTATCACAACCCACAAATATTCCCCCATAGCATTATTATACATTATATTCAACATTATATACAGTAGTTTAATGTAGTACTGACACTAAAACTCTGAAAACTTGAATTTTTTCTCACACAGTAATTTTTATTTTGGGTGAACTATCCATGATTCATATTGTTGCATTTTTGTATTGCGATTTATTGTGACAACATATATTGTTACACATATAATTGATGGTGAAATGTAAAAAAAAATCATAATGCACACAGTATGATCAAATGTCAGCAGATGGCGGCCCCGCTAGAGCTGAACTGTTGACCCTGTTTTGGCCCCAGTAATGACAGATCTACAGGCTCTGCTGGTTCACAGATCTGTGGACGCTCATCTAGTCTATAGTTATCTGGTGATCGTGAGCTCACGAGTGTTCACAGATCTGTGGACGCTCATCTAGTCTATAGTTATCTGGTGTTCGTGAGCTCACGAGTGTTCACAGATCTGTGGACGCTCATCTTGTCTATAGTTATCTGGTGTTCGTGAGCTCACGAGTGTTTACAGATCTGTGGACGCTCATCTTGTCTATAGTTATCTGGTGATCGTGAGCTCACGAGTGTTCACAGATCTGTGGACGCTCATCTTGTCTATAGTTATCTGGTGATCATGAGCTCACGAGTGTTCACAGATCTGTGGACGCTCATCTTGTCTATAGTTATCTGGTGATCGTGAGCTCACGAGTGTTTACAGATCTGTGGACGCTCATCTTGTCTATAGTTATCTGGTGTTCGTGAGCTCACGAGTGTTTACAGATCTGTGGACGCTCATCTTGTCTATAGTTATCTGGTGATCGTGAGCTCACGAGTGTTCACAGATCTGTGGACGCTCATCTTGTCTATAGTTATCTGGTGTTCGTGAGCTCACGAGTGTTTACAGATCTGTGGACGCTCATCTTGTCTATAGTTATCTGGTGATCGTGAGCTCAAGAGTGTTCACAGATCTGTGGACGCTCATCTTGTCTATAGTTATCTGGTGATCGTGAGCTCACGAGTGTTTACAGATCTGTGGACGCTCATCTAGTCTATAGTTATCTGGTGATCGTGAGCTCACGAGTGTTCACAGATCTGTGGACGCTCATCTTGTCTATAGTTATCTGGTGATCGTGAGCTCACGAGTGTTCACAGATCTGTGGACGCTCATCTTGTCTATAGTTATCTGGTGATCGTGAGCTCACGAGTGTTCACAGATCTGTGGACGCTCATCTAGTCTATAGTTATCTGGTGATCGTGAGCTCACGAGTGTTTACAGATCTGTGGACGCTCATCTAGTCTATAGTTATCTGGTGATCGTGAGCTCACGAGTGTTCACAGATCTGTGGACGCTCATCTTGTCTATAGTTATCTGGTGATTGTGAGCTCACGAGTGTTCACAGATCTGTGGACGCTCATCTTGTCTATAGTTATCTGGTGTTCGTGAGCTCACGAGTGTTTACAGATCTGTGGACGCTCATCTTGTCTATAGTTATCTGGTGATCGTGAGCTCACGAGTGTTCACAGATCTGTGGACGCTCATCTAGTCTATAGTTATCTGGTGATCGTGAGCTCACGAGTGTTCACAGATCTGTGGACGCTCATCTAGTTAGGTGTTGACACTGAAGACTGGAGTAATGATGCTGAAAATTCAGCTTTGATCACAGGAATAAATTACATTTTACTATATATTCATTTTTTACTGTATTTTTAATCAAATGAATGCAGTCTTGTTGAGCAGAAGAGACTTCATCATTCGTCAATGAGCAACAGGATAATGCAGTGATAAAGCAGAATCTAAATCTTATTTCTACACATGCCAGTGTTTGTGTCTGTGATCTTCCCCTGATGAGCCACAGCATCACACCATTTATTATAGGGTCATTTATTATAGGGTCAATTCATTTATTATAGGCTCAATCTCCATGGAGTAACCTGAGGTTAAGTGTCTTGATAACAGACACAATGGTGATAATTCATGGGTCAGTCCTTGTGGGAATTAAACCTGCAACCGTCCAGATATTAACTCAGAGCTCAGACCACAACACACACCAGCTGATCTCTCTCCAGCACACACTCCTGGATCAAATCCAAAACTCCCAAACACTCCCAGATAAATGCTGTTTAAAGGGAAAGTTCACATTCTCATGCACTGTAAAAAATTTTTTTTTTTAAATCTGCAAATATTCAGATATTCACCAAAAAACGGCAGAAGTTTACCGTAAAAAATACGGTAGCAACATTTTAGGTTTAACAGACTTAAAGGTACAATACCTAAGATTTTATGCCGCTAGAGGGCGCTACATTCAAAACAACAACAACAACGGCTTTGCTTGATGACGACGTGAAGGAGCGAGGAATGATGAGAACTGATGTTTTCAACTCCACCGTGGATAAATCAGTCAGACGGGAATCGAAAATTAATTTTCATGGATGAGGTAAAGTTCGATTTCTATAAATGTTGCGTTTAATGACATGCTTGTTTTTCATTAAACTGAAATAACCGCAAGAAAAGTAAGGTTTAATAGTAAATTAGTTATCACAGATGTTACTGTATTTGTTGAATTGTGATAACGCTGCGCATTTTAACGTACATTCGAACATACCCACATCATTTGACAAAGGACTGATTAATCTTTATGTAGAACATCGTATATTTATTTATATAGAAGTATTCGCGGTGAATATGACCTTACGATTTTTCACATCATATGCATAGACAACAAGACATTCTAACAATAATACTAATTGTTTTGAATCCTTTACTGACATGAAAATTGAATACAGAACACGGTGTTACTCACCTGTCAATTAAAACACATGCAAGATCGGCATCTCTTTCTAGTTTGAGTTTTTCACGAAGTTCTCTCCATTTAGGAAATGCCACACCGATGTTGATCCTGGTTTTATTTCTCTTCTTGTTCCAAATTCTTCTTGGGTCGTTTGGTTGACCCGTTCGTTGACGTTTGCGTTTATGAGACTTGTCTTTGTCGACAGAACCAGCTGCAATCGCTAAAGAATAATTGTGTTCCATTCCATAACAAATGCGCGAAACAAGCTGACGTTTGTTGCCTGATAGACGCTAACGCACAACTACATCTTCCGCATTTGTCCAGGACTCCACGCAGTACGAGCGGAAACCGAGGGTAACGCGGATATGACGCGATTGACTGGCGACTCCCAGCTCACACGCCCCGTTTCCTTGGTTAAAATCTCAATTTACTCGCGATTTAAACATTGTTTGAAACATTTGGAATATTGTAGGTTATCACCTTAACTAAATATATAACACTGGCCTTGTGATTTTGGGATATTTTAATGCAAAAATCTTAGGTATTGTACCTTTAACTTAATTTACAGTAAAAAAACGTATTTCACTAACTGATACTATGTTAATTTACTGACCTATTGGAGTACTAATATCTGTTTTGTATCATTGTAATACACTAACAACCACCAATCACAGTGGGGATGAGAGTCAAATGATGAATCAAAGATCATCACAAGCAGCTTTTCCATAAGAAAGTTAATACTAATAATAAATAATAGCTGCAGTGTCATTCACACAAACGCTGAACACCATTATGGTAACACACATGAAGTTTAAAAAATCCAATAAACATTAATTTAACAACATTAAATGTAACTTAAAACCCTAATGTACAGTACATAACGGATTAGAAAAACTAAGAAAAACTATGAAGAAACTGTTATTTCAACAAAAATACATCAAATGTGAAGTGTCACGCAGGGAATTGTGGGAATGTCAGTTTATGGTTTTTCACTGTGACTTGTTCTTTTTCACTTCCAAAAACTGTAAATTTAATGGTTTAACAGTGTTTCACCGTAGTATTATACCGTTAAAATCATGATCATTTTTTAGTGTAGTTCCAAACCTATGACGTCTTTTCTTCAGAGAAACACACAAGGAGCTTTCAGTGACTGCACAAAATAACACCAGCTCTGTAGAAAAGACAAAAATGCACTATAAAAATTCATGTGCTTTAGACCTGAAATATAATGCAATGCGTTTTTGATGATGCTGAATAAATCAACATCCATTTTCATTGCTTGACAAACAGCAACTATCCGAGCATCTCACTCGCGCTTCACACTGAAGTAATCAATACAGATCTGATCTGAAGAACATGAAGGTGAAGAAATGGTGGTCAACTATTCCTTTAAGACTTCATTTTAAGTTTTGTCCATGAACGTGTGTCTCTGTTCCTAAAGGCTCTGGCACTGAAGCGTTTTAGACTCGTTGCATCATTGTGGTGACTAGCAGCTCGCATCCGCACAAATCTCTGACAGCAGCTCTGTGTGACACGTATATAAAAGCCAAAATCTATGTTTTTTCAAGTGCAACAATAAAATGTTGACAATGAAATGTGTTATTCTACAAGCTCGCCATTGAAAGGAGAATATTGACCTGTAGTGCATTCAAGCTGGTGGGAATAAAATGCACCAAAACCACATTTTTCAGATTTCTTTAGATAAACTGTATGAAGAGTATTGAGTATCTAAAAATAATTAATGCATACATTATTTAGGTAACACTTTACAATAAGGTTCATTAGTTAACATTAGTAAGTTAATATGAACTAAGAATGAGAAACGCACAATCTTAGTTAATATTAATTTCAACATTTACTAATACATTATTAAATTCAAAGGTTGTATTTGTTAACATTAGTTAATGCACTGTGAACTAATATGAACACACAATGAACAGCTGTATTTTTTATTAACTAACATTAACAAAGATGAACAAATACAGTAACAAATGTATTGCTCATGGTTAGTTCATGTTACTTAATACATGAATTAATGTTAACTAATGAACCGTATTGTAAAGTGTTACAATTATTTGTCAAGGAGGATGCGTAGTCTATAAGTATAGTAAAAAACTAAAGCTTATGGCAAAGATTCATGAATGTTTGGCTTGCATGAGCTCTAATAAAGCCCTCATATCTGTGCAACACGGTGAAAACTAAAGGTGCGCTCAGGTAGAGCAATGCAATCTCTGGATCTGACAACCCCCCCCCCCACACACACACACACACACACATCAGGTACACAGTGAGTGTTCAAGGATCTGAACAGAACTACAATCGAGGTGTAATTAACTGGTGAGAGTGTCTGTGAGAGCGATCCGTGTTCGTGGTGTGACTTGCCTTTTGGGAACAGAACTATTTCGAGACTGAACCCCATGCACAGTGAGAAAGCCACATCTGACAGCAAACCGCTTTTATAAAACAAAGATGTGCTTTCATTTATACAGACTTATGCAAGTTTCTGTAAAAACACACATAATACAGCACAGGAGCCTTCAAAAAACACGAAACTTTTGGGATCATGGGATGAGATTAACAGCAATCTGTTAATGACTGCATGAGATTCCTGATGCATTAAAACTCTCAGCATCTTATGCTCTCGGCAGATGTTTCATTCCAAATTAAAAGCACAAATCACAAGGTAAGTGGAAATTACCATGATAAAGCAAAGAGAATGCACAACATATGCTCAAATAGGCCCCAAAACGACAAGAAAGCAACACACACACACACACACACACACACACACACACACACACACACACACACACACACACACACACACAACAAATAACCAGCAATATTTGCAAATGCATTGAATTCTAAATCAAGTTGCTGTTAAACTAATACAATATCAGTCTGACGCTGCACAAACTCACATCTGTACATCATAGGCATGTAGAAATCTCTCAGTGACCAGTCTGACAATGAAATTTACTACAGAATTTAAAAAATATATATAATTATAAATAATTATAATTATAAATGCATTAATTTCTTATTAAAAATACGATGCCTGGAACTATGAATGTAAAATCAACTTGTGGCTGGTTGCATAAACCGCTAAGACTAGTCTTACAAATTAGACATCACTTTTTCAAAATCAGTTTTAACAAAATGGCTGTTTAAGCAATCGGTCCCAGGTCTATTGTTTTGTCTATGTTTTACTAGTATCAAGTTCCTGATTTCATGAGGCATCATTTAGTAAAGAATCATAATTGAATCATTGTCAGAGCATATATTTACACCCTTTGTAATCACTACAGGAGCTCTTAACGAGTACAGAGAGATTATAGTGCAGGAACAGCTGATGAGCGTCCCGGAGCAGGGCCATCATCAGCAGGCGTAATGACACTCACTCTAAAAATGGCTGTTGATTGACATGTAGAAATGGTGATGGAGGGATTGAGAGATCATGTGATCAGGCTAGGGGATCAGACACATTTGGGGTCCGATTAATGGAAGCAGTCGAAATCTTTCCTCTTTACTGATGATAAGCATGAAGTCTGTCACAGAATTCAGTCTTCTGCTGCCATCTAGTGGTGGTATTTATGGGTAATTGATTTAGCTGGTTAACTCCTCACAAACCAGTCTAGAATTTAAGGTTTGAGAAACATTGAAGTGCATTATTACCCTATATTGGCATATAGTTGAAAAGGTTACGTTTAAAATACAATACTCATAAAATATATAAACAACACAGCATACAAACTTGTGGTCATGTAGACTTTACAAAGCATTAAGGTACATTGATGGTAATACCATTGCAGCTACTCTAATATATAACACTGTACCGATTACTATTTTATATAGTATATGGTATTAACATGACACTTCATACCAAGGTATTACAATGGTACCATACATAGGCCTACTATGGTACTTTTTGTAAGCACTAAAACTTACATTATGACCTAAGGGGTGAGGTTATCCATTTCATAATATTAAAACAAAACAAAACAGTTTGTTGACACTCACCCGTTAGGATTTTCCCGCTCATCGAAACTGTGAAATGATTTGTGAAAAGATGTAGGCCTATTCAAGTGATAACTGGCTGCAAATCGGCTAAAAATAGTGGAGCAATAAATTAACAACTCTAAACGGGTTTAATCTGCTGGTAGTCCATCCTGACAA
>JAPDVR010000010.1:45790498-45802998 GCA_026230005.1 Gila orcuttii
GATCTGAGGAGGAAGTAGCCAGAGAGATTGTCATGAGACTGCTTTAAAAAACAGAAATGTTGCAGCCAAATAAAACACACATTAGTCATATATATATATATATATATACATATATATATACAGCTCAGTCAGACGTAGATCATGCGTACGGTTTAGCGTTTCATGCAATGCTCTGCTTTTAATCTGCATTTTTGAATATTGCATATATTTACACTACTGTTTTGAATAATTTTTTAATGTTTTTGAAAGAAGTCTCTACTGCTCACCAAGGCTGCGTTTATTTGATGAAAAATACAGTAAATAGAGCAAAGATGTGAAGTATTATTCTCATTTAAATAAGTTTTATCCATGTGAATATATAGTAAAGTGTAATTTATTCCTGTGATCAAAGCTGAATTGTCAGCATCATTACTCAGTCTTCAGTGTCACATGATCATTCAGAAATCAGTATAATATGATGAGTTGATGCTCAAGAAACATTTATGATTATTATCAATGTTGAAAACAGTTTTGTTCCTTCATTGTATTGTATTTGTGGAAAATGTTTGAGGTATGTAAGATTGAAAAAACTTAATAATACTTATATTCAGCACTTTTATTAAAAATGACAGTAAATACATTTATAAGGTCACAAAAGATTTCTAAAATAAATTGTTATTTTGAACTTTCTATTCATCAAAGAATCCTGAAAAAAAATGTATATATGAAGCAGCACAACTGTTTTCAACAATGATAATAATAATAAATGTAATTAATAATTGAGCAGCACTAATAACATTATAATTGAGCTTCAAATCATCATATTACAGGATTTCTGCAGGTCTCAAAAAGGGTTACACAATTTAAGGCCTTAAAAATTAGCAGAAAGTCTTAATGTCATAAAGTTATGGCATTAAATGTTGTGTACATTGCAAAAATGATCTTCCTCCTTAGTATTTATGCCCTGTTTTCCGGGACAAATATGTAAACATCCTTAAATCAGGATACAGTGTGTCTGAAGTCAGGCTGGGTCAGTTGTTCATCACTGCTGGTTTCTGAAGGATTCCTACACTTTATTTTTGGCAGCTGAAACTCTTTAAGCTAAAATACTTAAGATTTTAAGTTAATATTTCAAACACATTTGCATGTTCACGGTTCTCTATTGTCAGTTAATGGTCACATGACATGCAAGTAAACAAGTACAATATTTCTTTATTTTGTGCTTAATAATTCTTTATTGTACTTTTTTATTATTATTATGATTTAATGAATTTTTAGCATTTCAGAAACGTCCTGCATTCGCCTCTCAAATCCCAGTGTTGGAAACCATTTGCCAGATAATATCGTTTATTAGTGTAACTGTAGGCCGTTAATGATAATGATGAACGAATATGAAATTACTGTATTCTAATGTAGAAATCAGTCGTGCATTTATAAGCATTGTACAGTAGCCTTTAATATAACTGTTATACAATTGTTTTCTCCACTTGAATTGGAACTGCAACTGTTTTATTATTATGATCATAAACGCTTGTGTTGTTCTAGCTCAAGAGTCCAATTTCATTATTGTGTTCTCTTGATGTACATTTGACTCCGGTTCCTGGCAGAAGTGTGTGTGTGTGTGTGTGTGTGTGTGTGTGTGTGTGTGTGTGTGTGTGTGTTTACGCTGATCGCCACAATGCAAACATCCTGCTCTATTAACTCCCTGTGAAAACCCAACTAAATTAAAAGGTCATTCTTTCGTTCGTCAGAAAGCGCTGCCAGATTCTGTCGTTCCCTCTTTCTGCTCTGCTGAGTGTCTTTGTGTTCGCTGTGTCCCACTTACTCCAGAACGCTTTGTTTCATGAGATCAGCCATCAAACCCACATATCTCATGCAAGCAAACTCTGGTGGTTTTAGTTGTGATATGTTTCCAGAAGTGAAAGTTTCCAGTAGTGTGTGTGTGTGTGTGTGTGTGTCAGTGTTTTTGCAGCTCAAGGAAGGAACTACACAGCTAGTTTGGGGAAGCCAAGCGTTCACCAGTATATGGTGTGTCACTGATATATTCTGCTGTCAGATGCCTCATAAATGTCTTGTGGTCACACTGTGTTCCCTACGAGCTTTAATTCCTCCGGCTGGAACCCAAGAACAAAAGTGAGACGTGACTGAAAGCAATGCTAGTGCACAGGAAACATGTTTGATTCAGTGACGGATTCGTTATACTGATTCAAACGGATAATTCCTGAGTTTGTTACTGTTTTGGCTCATTAGAAGCATTCGCTCGTGAAACAGAGACTACACTGGTTGTGCTTTCTTTGTTTTTGTATAAACAGTGAAGACAATGCAATAGAAGGACATTGTCTTTGTATAATTTTGCAGTTTCCAAGGAAGCTCAGAATCTCAGAAACTTTGCGTTTACTACTTTGCAAAAAAAAGATAAAGAGCATATATATATATATATATATATATATATATATATATAAATATGTGTGTGTGTGTGTGTGTGTGTGTGTGCGTGCGTGCGTGCGTGCGTGCGTGCGTGCGTGCGTGCGTGTGAATGTATTGTACATATAGCCTACAGTATCAGTCAAAAGTTTGGAAACATTACGATTTTTTAATGTTTCTGAAAGAAGTCTCTTCTGCTCACCAAGGCTGTATTTATTTATTTATTATTGTGAAATATTTTTTAAATAATTCAATTTTTGAAATAATTTAAAACAGCTGTTTTCTATGTGAATATATAGTAAAGTGTATTTTCATCCTGTGATCAAAGCTGAATTTTCAGCATCATTACTCCAGTCTTCAGTGTCACATGATAATATGCGAATTTGATGCTCAAAATACATTTATTATTATTATCAGTGTTGAAAACAGTTTTATTTTTTGTGTGGAAACCATGAAAAACAACCATTCAAAGGTTTGGGTTAAGTAATATATATATATAAACATAATAAGCATGCAAAAATGGTTTTCAACATTGATAAAAATAAGAACCATTATAAATAATTGAGCACCAATAATAACTGATAATAGCTGAGAACAAAATCGTCATATTATACTGATTTCTGAAGGATCATGTGACACTGAAGACTGGAGTAATGATGCTGAAAATTCAGCTTTGATCACAGGAATAAATTATATTAAAACAGAAAACAGCTATTTTAAAGTGTAATAATATTTCACAATATTATTAATTTACGAAATAAATACAGCCTTGGAGAGTTTAAGAGACTTAAAAAATCTTAATGTTTCCAAACTTTTGACCGGTACGGTATATTATAATTTTTTTTTTTGCTTTACATTGTGATTCGGTGTCATGTGGATTAAAATCCTATAGATAAAAGTAGTTTTTGTCACGTTCAATCAAACTGTTATTAGCATTAAAAACTAAAACTACAACAGCATGAGCTTCCCTGGGTCATTTCAGCCCAGGCACTGAAGAAGCCAGACTGCAATAGATTAACCTCCATCTATTCTTAGACTCGACTTTAAAGCCAGCCCTGGTCTTGTTTTGTTTAAGGCTAGAAGCTGATTTTAAAGGTTTGTTTAACTACTCCTGAACAATGCAGAATGAGTCAGGTGTTTCCCTACGTCATGTTCTGATTTCACTTTTTCTTTATGCAGTATTTAATGTGTTAAATGTTCACCTGTGAACTGTGATGGCGTGAGAGATAAGCCTTATCCAGGATTAACACTGAGCAATGCCTTGACCACAATCAAAGACGACAGAGATATTCTAGCCTGACTATTGAGAGATCACACTTGATTCATTCTTGGGAATCTTCATAAGTAAGTGCAGGTGTTTCTTTGACATTAGAAATCCCACTATACCACAACCACACTGCATTATGCTAGTTGCATATTAATTTCACTGCATATACACTGTCATTCAAAAGTTTTGGATCTGTAAGATTTTTAATGTTTTTAAAAGAAGCTCACCAAGGCTGCATTTATTTGTTTAAAAATACCAACAACCAAAAAAACAGTAATATTGTGAAAAATTACTCTTCTATTTTAATATATTTTAAAATGTAATTTATTCCTGTGATCAAAGCTGAATTTTCAGCATCATTACTCCAGTCTTCAGTGTCACATGATCCTTCAGAAATCAGTATAATATGATGATTTGATGCTCAAAAAACATTCATTATTATCATCAATGTTAAAAACAGTTGTGTACAATTTATTTTCAGGATTCTTTGATAAATAGAAATATATTAATCATAAATGTTTCTTGAGCATCATATCATCATATTATACTGATTTCAGGATCATGTGACACTGAAGACTGGAGTAATGATGCTGAAAATTCAGCTTCGATCACAGGAATAAATTACATTTTACTATATATTCACATAGAAAACAGCTGTTTTAAATTGCAATAATATTTCACTGTTTTTACTGTATTTTTTAATCAAATAAACGCAGCCTTGGTGAGCAAACAAGACTTATTTTAAAAACATTAAAAATCTTACCGATTAAAAACTTTTAAGTCTAAGTGAAGCATTTTGCATGCTCAGTTTTGTATTGCCTTGATATTATGAGCACATTAGCTTGTTGTAAATGTCATGCATGAACACAAAAATCACTCACCGCTTTTGTTGTCGCCCTGCTCTTCACCAAGCATGAACGCTCGAGGTTCAGGTATCCTCCGATCACTTCGATCTCTTCTGCTGTGGGAAACCTCTTCTTCCCCGTTTCCCTGGTGTTGCTGGGAGCAGGCGCGGGAGTACTGGCCGGCGGCGCTGCTTTGGGAGTCCCTGTTGGGATGCTACTAGAGGAAGATATCCCAGCAGGTCTTCTAGGGGTGATTGTGATGGTAGTCCCTCTTTTACCTGGTCCTCCTGAGGCACTTCTAATGGAAAAGAGAGGTGGAGATGGGGATGAAGACGGGGATGCGGAGCAAGGCGAGGATGGCGATGGAGAGCTTTGTTCTGGAGGTTTCGTTGTTGATTCGGTATTGCGGGCGTTGATTGTGAATGACTGTTGTTTAGGAGGTACTTTCTGTTGGGCTTGTGGAAATCTAGGACTTGTAGATGCTTGTGTTTCTCGTAAGATGTCTGGTCTTTTGGCTTCCCTAACCTCCTTTTCTTCAATACGGCTTTTCTCCATTTTGGTCTGTACCTTTCTGTCATTTTGGGAACCACATCCGGCTTCCGGTTCCCTCAGCTGTAGTCGTTCCACGTGACGCTGTACCATCTGAACACCTGTGGACTCAATCGGCTCTGATTTCTCACCGTCCCTCCCATGATTCCACAGTTTTACCGTTTCTGGTAGGACATCCGGTGACGGTGCCTGTCTAATAGGGTTGTATTTACCTTGAGGTCCGCTGTGTGGGGGCAAATCCCCCGATCTTTCACTGATACACACTGCAGTCCTGGACCCAACAGTCTTGAGGTTATATATACGGCTCATGGCGTCTAAAGAGTCCGAAAGTGTTGGGGAAGGAGAGAGAGAGGGAGGAAAATACTCTTCCTCTAACGGCTCGTCCTCTCTCTCTTTTTTCTCGTCTCCTCGGTCAGTGTCTTGCGTTCTCCAAGCGATCTCTACATGGCATTCGGTCTCTCTCTCAGTGTTCCCGGGGTGGATGTCGCTCTCGAAAGCGTCTCGGATAGAGATCTCCCCAACTTCTCTTTCTGTCGAGTCTGACTTCTGCAAGAGCGACAGAGAAACAGGAAGAGGAAGTTGAGGGCTTGACTTTGCCATGCTAGCGTCCTGTGTGACGTCAAACGGTCTGACAGTCTGTAATGTGTTTTCTTCCTGTTCTCTGACTCCTTCTCTGTTGCCCTCTCCTTTATCATCCTCCCTGCTTTTCTGTCTTTCGTTCTCCTGTTGGCGAATTCTCTCTTTTAAAGACTCGACTCGGGTCAAAGGTCGACCGGACTTCCAGCTCCCTCTCCTCTCCATTTGTCCATCCCCGACAGGGAGACTCGCCCTCCTTTCTGCTAATATATCCACCCCATAAAACACAGTCCTGGGGATGGCGACTCCCTCTTGGGTGCAAAGTTTGCTCAGTCCCAGTGTAACAGATTGCGGTGGGAGTTGTGAGGTAATATGTATTTCATCTCGTTTTGTAAAGTTCTGAAGCTCTTTTTGATCCTGTTTACTCATTTCACCAGCGATCTTGTCTGTGTCTCCATGTGAAAACACATTCCCTGCCCTCTCAAGTTCTGTCTCTGATTGGACTTTTTCTTGGCGTGTTTGTCCGGCGTAGGCCGTAGACGGGCACCTGGGATCTTCAGAGGGAGTGTTGACACATTTGCACCGAATTTCTGCAGAGAAATCAATAGTACTGCCATCTAAGGGTGGGATATATGAGCCATGGGATTGTGTTGAAGCTCCGACTGTTTCCTCATCCTGATTCCCTCTCCTTTCGGATTCTGTTTTTGCCTCCATTTTGAATTCTATGAGTGTCTGACTTACCATCACCTCTTCCCTCTTCTCTCTATGTTTAATTTCTTTCTCATTCTCCTCCCTCACTCTCTTGATCTCTATTCCCGAGCTGCTCTCCCTCCCATCTTGTTTGATGGGAATTTGTTGTGCGAATGCGACCCCCTCTTGGTTTTTAACGGAGACCCGAGTGAATCCCTCTTCTCCATCCACACTTGAAGCCTGTTCCTCATTCTTATTTTCAACTCTTCGTTCTTTTTGTCTCTTTTCAAGCATCGGCTCATCATGTTTGGGTCGACCCCATCTCCTGGTGAACCTCGATTGATTCTCCGATGGGTCGGCGCCCGTTACCGGTGCCTTGACCCTACGATCAGAATACGTCCTTTCCATCATCTTAAAATCTGTCTTTTCCTCACGGTTCTCCTGTTGGGAAACCACACGGTCAGAGAAGCTAAAGGAGCGTTTGGGAACGCCCCTAGAAGTCGGACTCGTTTCCGTCTCGTCCGTGCTCTGATCCTCCTGCACAAACAGGTCTCCAGTGCTGTATCTATCCCGGTTCTTTCCCGGTCGGTTGAAGCAATCCGTGCTCTTGGAGCGCATCGGAGGTTTGGGATGTTCCCCAAACTTACTAAGCAGCAAACTAACCCGTCCACTACATTCTTGAGTCGCCTTATCCTTGTGGTTCAGGAATCTCTCCGCTCTTTGCATAACCGTCCTCGACGTCAAGCGCATCGATCTCCAAATCCCTTCTCTCTCTAAACGTTCTTCACAGCTCCCTCTTTCCGGCATCCCAACAATCTCCGTTTCTCTTTTCCCATCGATCACGGACGGCTTGATGATCAATACCTCCGACGCCCTAATCTCCGTCACACTTCCTCCGCAAGCCAGAAACTCTCTCAAATCCATCCTCATCCTCTTTTCTTCCTCCTCCACCTCCTTATTCCTCCTATCAGGTTTTTCATTAACATTTTTGTCTCTCTCAATGATGATAATGTTGTTTGCCTGGATTGTTCGGAGACCTACGACCGGAGGAAATTGGGATTTGCTGATTTCCGCGTCTCTGATTTCTCTCCCAGTGCTACGATCTCGCTCTCGTCCCTTGCTTTTATTTCCCGTCTTCTCTACCCAAATCTCTCTATCCCGTCCTCTCCAAATCTCAGTTTCCCTATTCCTTTCTCGTCCTCTATTATTGGTGGTCTTTGTATACTCATTCTCTCCATCTCTAATCACCTCCTTCCCTCTATTATCTCTCCGAAAGCTGTTCTCGGAACGAATGAAGGGATTCTGTTGGATGGGGCTGATGGTTTGTTTTTTGGATATCTGTTTCTGCACTTCAGTCTGAAGGTGATCAGTGAGTTTGCTATCCGTTTGCTCTGTGACGACGTCTTCCGAGATTTCTAGGAAATCAGGAGTATTCTGTCCTCCGTCTCTCTCTCTCTCTCGTTCCTCGTCTTGCTTCGCTCTCCTTCTCTGGATGATCCCTCGCTTCCAGGCCGGCATGCTAGCCATCCGCTCCTCTTCTTCCCTCTCTCGTCTCTCTCTCTCCTCCTCCTCTCTTCGCTTTCTCTCCAGCAGAAGCTGCTTCCATTCTGGCAGAGCCGATAGAGACATAACCACACGGTACTCGATGAAACACTGCGCTTTTACTGATCAGAGAATTTTTTTGTAGGAACACAGGAACATCCAGGAATCCTGTCAAAAAAATAAACACTATAGGTTTGTCTAAAATGGATATGTCATGCACTTTGTCAGATGAAACATCTTATATTACCAGTATCCTATTAAAGGGATAGTTCAACCAAAAATTTTTATTCTGTCATCATTTAATCATGTTATTTATTGTAACAACTCACGATGTTCCAAACCTGTATGAGTTTCTTTCTTCTGCTGAACACAAAAGAAGATATTTTGAAGGATGTCATTTGATGGGCCCCATTGACTTCCATAGTATTTATTTTATCCATACTATGTAAGTCAATGGGGGAATTTCTTATTTTGTGTTCAGCAGAAGAAAGAAACTCATACATGTTTGGAACAACTTGAGGGTGTGTAAATTTAATTTTTGGGTGAACTATACCTTTAAATTCAAGTCATTTAGGAGTACAAATATATGAGCATTTATTCCTTTTTAAGCATAATTTAGGTGACTGCCCACTTTTGTTTTTGCAATTGACCTTTTTGCAGGTAACATAAATAGTAATGATGTCAAATTGTTGTTTTAAAAGTACATGTTTACATGCAATAAAGTTTGCATGTTTACAAACCAGTCCAAATATCAAATAAAATCAAATTAGATTTATATAGCACAATAAAAACAACAGTAGTTGGGCACTGTGCTGTACAACAGGATAAATATCTAAAAAAAACAAGGCAAAAAGGGAGTTTACACAAAAACACTAATCAGAAAATTAAACAAGAAAAATATCACTTAATAATGCATAGATAAATTAATATTGCATGGTTGTCTTTTTTCATGTCAACTACTCAGATGATTTGTTGCATGGAAAAAACAATTTGCTACGATTATTCTGCTAATGCTCCATATGAACTGACATGTTCAAGGCTATAATTATGTTTATTTTGACATATTTATCTATTTAAAACACATTTAAGTAATCATTTTTACATACCTTATTTAGTGGAATGACTGAATTCCTGATTCACCGGAATAAAGTTGTCCTCATTTCCACTCTCTCGACGTCCATCTTTCCATGAATGTAACTCAAAAGAAACCATCAAAAGTCCCGATAATTCATCCACTCCCTGCAAAAGGGAAGCTGCGACGTTTCTAACACGCAACAAGCAAGAAACCTCCAGTTAATTCATATTTCTGTGATTCATGAGCTGTATCTGTGTCCCGTGAGTCGGAGCTGCAGTGTAGTAAACATGACCAGCTTTACAGCAGGACTGTAATCCCATAATTACATTAAACTCCAGCAGGAGAATCACAGGCACAAGCACCATATTGCCTGAGAAAAGACGTTTAAGTAAGACTGTTCTCCATCTCCTCGTGCGCGCGCGCGGGTGTGTGTGTGTGTGTAGAGCAGCGAGCCGTTAACGGGAGAGTGACGGAGGCACGGGAATTAACCTCAGCTCTTAGATAAGAGTCACAGTCCAAAAACTCCTCTTAATTGGGCTCTTAATTATACATTACATAATAAACACATACTGTTTAGGTTATCCCAGTAATGGAATTTTTATTTATTGAACAAAAATTTTATATCAAAACTTGTCACACAAGTTTTATATATATTATAAATATTATAAATATATATATAATATATATAAACATACAATAAGGAATATTTGTTTTTACTAATATTAGTTGAACATTAAGATATGGTTCAACATTCAAGCTTCCCATGTGAATAAACACAAGTTTTCCTGTCAGATTTTCTTTATGTAAAACCATAAAAAGGCTATAAAGTGAGACCAGGATAAAAACATCACTAATATTAAAAATATTTTGTTTAATAGCCCCAATAAGGTTCTAAATAGAACTTTCAATGCTATATGTCAAAGAACCCTAAACTTTTATATATTTTATATATGAAACCAGTTACAGCACCTAAAAATACACATTCCTTTATACTGTATAATAAGCAAGCATGTTTTTAACATATTGCTAAATACCATATTCCTGAAAAATAACTTTCATTTCATATTCAGTTACAAGACAAAAATACAAATTATCTGTTGCAAAATTGTCTTTATTCAGAATGATCTGATTCTAATAGAGGCGTATGTGGTGTGATAAACTCTTCAAATACACAGCATAATAATACAGAAAAATGGCTTTTACCATGTAAATAAAATTAACATGGTTTTCAGCTCTTATAATAGTGCAGTTGTTTTCATGTCTTTAGTTTATACAAAAATAATTTCTTGTTTATTGACCATGTAAAAATACATTCTCAACCAACTAACTCTGAGGTCATTATACAAACACACTTCAAGCATCAGACATTTCCATAAAGCTCAACAAAAATCATGTTTTCCAGTAGTTATGACACTTATTGGTGAAAAACACAGGAGGTCAGTGTGCAACACGGTTTTAACCCAACACCTGCCTACTTCTTCGTTTCGTGATGCTAAAACATTTATCAAAAATAAAAGGATTATATAAAAACAAGCAGTAGATACAAAACAATAGTCCTCATAAAAGCTGAAACATTACACTACTGACCAAAAGAAAACCATCCAATGTCATTTTCTCCACAAAGACATTGAATGTGTGTGTGTGAGAGAGAGAGACTGTGTGTTTCTGTGTGTGTGCAAGTCTGTAATAGTGTGTTTGTGTGTGTGAGAGAGAGATAGAGTGTGTGTGTGTGTGTTTCTGTGTGAGTTTGTAATAGTGTGTGTGTGTTTTGTCACTCTTAATTGCTGAGAGTAATTTAATCTGATGACCTTTGACCTGTGCACCTCATCTGAAGCCGAAGCACATCAGCTCCTCTTCCGCTGACTAAAAATAGAGTTTGATTTGTTTTATCTAAAAATTATTTGAATCATTTGTAAAAGCTATTTCGATGACCTCGTGAGCTTTAAGTTAACAGTTTAAATGTGTAGAAAATAATGAGCATGTAGGAAGAGGACTATAAATAACGCCAGATAGATTTAGGAACAGCATACTACTCAAAAATGCACAATAACCTCACTTATTTTCACAATTATAACTGGACAACAGTTGAGAATTAAACATGCATACTGTAATGAGATCATATGAGGATAAAATCAGCATAACGCTGTTTGAAATGTGCATTGATGTATGCAGATGATGTTTCTCACTAATATTGAAACATATTTGGACAGTTTATATTGTGCATTATGCAGTATGCTAATATCCCAAACATATCTTTGCTAGTAAAGCTGAAAAAAGTCAGAGTCACCAGTGGCGGGACAATTAAACATCAAATCAAATCATACGCTTCAACTGTTAAAATCAACAGTACCGATTTCAGTTCATGCAGATTTTTGACCTGCTGAAGAAGAACAGCAATGAAGATTTGGTTAGTTTGTTAATAATGCAAGAGGATTGTGCAACAAAAACTACATTTCCCATAATTCTCTGAACTGTGGCAGCGCAGGAATGATGAAATACACAGATGAGCATCATTAAATCTGCATTAAAGGTCAGATCCTACTCTCTTTATTACATGAGCATCATTCAGTCTTTAAAGAGGAAACATTTATTTTTTAGTTGTAATTATGGCAAATTATTTTAGTCCAAAGTTTCTGTTTCTTTTTGAGATCTTTTACAAGTTTGTCACTATGACTGATAAAATGGTGTTGTTTCTGGATTGTGATTCCGGTTTATTGGAAATTGATAATAGAACTAAAATTCTGATTTTAATTGGGAAATATATCCAGTCAAACCAAAATATATTCAGACACCTTCAACATTTCTCACATTATCAGTTTATTCACTATAGTTTAGAAAATGGTAATAAAATATGACAAGAACTGGTTTGATATTTGACTGGTTTTGTCCGTCCTTCTGTTAGACTCTCACACATGAATTATGTTGAATATCGGTCAGCTGTTAAATTTAACTACACAATTAGATAATACCAGTTTAGCTCAACCAGTTACCCACAATGCTTCATGTTGTTCAGTCTGTGTGTAAAAAGAGCATTAGCAATTAAAGAAAAAACACTTCAGCAAAACATGATCAGCTCAAAGTGTCCCAATCATTTTTTTAATTTGTATAAATGTTACTGGTAGTCACTGTATGAAGAATTTTTGTGTATAATATGTAAGTTTACTTTATTTTGCTCTCCTCACTTACATAAATGAACTATAGTGTCCTGCACACACTAAAGAAATATCAAAAATAATATCTGGTGTCTGAATAATTTTTGGTTTGACTGTATATAAAGCAACATGTATGTTAACTGTACTAGATGATAGACTATTTTCCACTAATTTAAAGTTTTTTTTTTTACGACAGTACAGAACAATCAGAAGCTGTTACCACATCTCAGCTGTAGAAAAGGAGACTATTAGATGTATGATTGATTTTTGATACAAGATGCAGAATTTTGATCTTAATTTTTTATAGATTCAAGTGTTTTGCATGACTCTGTATTCCTCTATTGTTATTATTATTTAAAAAAAAAAACATAACTTGTGTGTGTTGATGCAGTGATCGCTGT